>VZTH01002005.1:155431-169093 GCA_013397815.1 Aleadryas rufinucha
TTTTTAATCAGTGTAGTTCAGGACATCAGAATTTGTCACCACACAGCATTTTTAGAATGTATGAGCTGCATGGCCAAACATGCTCAGCTTGCTGTCTGCCAGGAATCTCATGGCATTTACCTCAGACCTGTTCCCCAAACAGTTAGTTTTTAGCTTGTACAGTAGAAGCTTTTAGTCCATCCCAGATGCAGGACTTCATATTTTCCTTTGTTCAATTTCATTATATTCCTTTTGTGTATTCCTCCAGCCTGCTGTCAAATATAACAACTGGCTACCCCAATTTGTTGTCATCTGTAAACTGGATGAGAGTACATATCTTATTCTCTTCCACATCATTGATGAAAATATCAATTGCCCCTGAGTAGACTATATCACATTAACCACTATCCTCTAAGCCCTGTCACGCTAATAGTTCATCCACCTGGTTGTCTACCCATTCAGACTGTAACATCAGAATTTAATGCAATAATAATTTGGCATGTAGTGTTGTGAAGGTTTGAAAAGCAAACCAGTGAGAGACTCCAAGTCAGAAATACAATTTAACAGGANGAAAAACAGGGTAAATTACTTCAGCTGTCCTTGTTTCTTCTAAAAACCGGTTACTTTTATCAGAGACGGTATTCAGGGTGGTAATGCTTGATTCACCCTTAATAAGTCTGTGCTGAATGGTTCCAATCACTTCTGTCTCACATGCCCAAAAATGCACTTTGAAAAGCCTTGTTCCATTACTTTTGCAGGGACCAAGTGAGACTGATCAGCTGTAGTTCCCTGGTTCATTCTTCAGGCTGTTCTTGCATATTTCTGATCCAACATGTGTTTTCCATTAGCTGACAGGAATGTCCCCTCCTCTCTATGACTTTTCAAACATTATAGGAAGCAACCTTGCCTGGACATCAGTTCTCTCAGCACACCTGGATTCAGCCTGGCTGGGCCTATGAGCTTTTAAAGGTCAAGTTTTAAATGATCCATGACTCTATCCTCCTTTTAATTCAGATGCTGCCCTCTATCTCTTGTTCTTCCCACAGGAGATAACTCAGGAAAACAGTTTTGGTCTGATGTTTTAGGCTGTTTTCACCAGTCACTGATGGCATTATCTGTATGTGTCTGACATACCAATTCCCTCCATAAATTTTCAAACCATTTGACCATTTTTAAAGAAATGTAACAGAATGTATATGCTACATATTTCAGTAAAAGGTAAAAATGTGAATCAAAAATTATTCCCCATAGCTGAAGAATGTACTTTCACTGTGTACATGACTATAGTACTAGTGAACAAAAAGCCTGTTTAAAAGGCTGACTCTTGAATTATCTTTTGGGTGTTCCACAGAATGCAGGTGCCAGAGGTGCAGCCATAAGAAATCAAAATTCAAAAGTTCTGATGCCTATAAAAGTATTTATTTGAACACAAGTCATATGAAGTCAGCTGTGCCATACATAAAACTACTTTGTAATAAGTTCCCTGTCCCAAGTGGGAAGATCTTATTGCATGGCCTCTCTCTTCATATTTTATGGAGGTGGTTGGCTTACTGAGCCAGATTTTGTATGGCTTATTTATTCCTATTTCTCATTTTCCTCTTGCTCTGTACTACCATTGCTATGTTAGCAAAACAGTTAATTTTAATATAGTCTACCTTCCTCAAAAAATCTTAACTCCCCAACCAGCTTAGAGTTGTTGCATGGTAGAAGTCCTTCTGCAGTGACTGTATGATGCCACCTTGATGAATTCTACTGCCTTGGCAATGGCATGCTTTGTTATTCCATCTGCCTTTTATTGCCCAGGATCTACTTCTGCTACACTTTTTCTTCTCAACTTTTTTCTCCCTTGATAAACATTAGATTGGACACTTTCCCTGCCAATATCTTTATTATTGACTGGAGTTTTAAGAGTAAGGTGTGTGGAATATTTTATTTGACTTTTGAGACGTGGCTCCACCTCTACTGGAACATGTGCATTGTTTTAATTAAAGGTTCAGTTTCTCTTCAGACATGTGAAACGCTGTGTTCTTGTATGCGGACATATTCTTTGTCTGGACCAGAAATAAAGATATCAAACAGCAGATAAATTTCTGATATGTAAGGTGTAACTGGGAGTAGATAAAAATACATGAAAGACCACACTGATTCAAATCAAGGGCCTATCTAGGTCATTATTCTGTCTCCAACAGTGGCTTCAAGTGGACCTCAGGGAAGAAGAAAACCAGAGAGAGCCTAAACACATAAGTATCAATTTTCCTAGATTTTTACTATTTTCAGCTCATATTTCCTGAATGTCTTCTTGTCCATTTGCTAGCTCCCTAAAGATGCTTTCTCCAAGTGCTTGTCAGATCTGCCCTTGAACGCAAACATACTCTAAGAAGTATAGGCAACATCCTTTAAAAAGGAGTTTCACAGAATTTGTGCTAATGATATGAACAATTGCCTATTTTTTTAGGAGGATCCTAAGGTCCTGCTTCCTATTTTAGAAAGAATAGCGAATAATCAGACCACATTAAGTCCTATGTTTTCATGCCCAGGAGTCCCTCTGTTTATTTCTCATCAGCCATGTTGCCTACTCTGAACTGTTTGCAGTTCTGTTATATCTCCTTTGAGACTGAGGATGCAGAACTAAATATTGTACTCAGGGGGAGGGGAAATCATGGATTTTATATGGCAGCACATGTATCTTCTGTGCGTTGTCTTCTCCTTTTTTCCCCACTAAGTCTTAAGAATAAATTCTTAACAGATGTAGTCTTTAAGGAGGGAAGTAACACAAAGAGAGGAGAAAGGACTGTCATGGAGGGAGTAACCAAGCCATGCTGCATTGTAGCATAAATCAAGTACACCTCCTGTATTTCAGGTATTTTTTTAGTGTTAACAGTTCATAACTAACCATTGCTTATTTATATATTTTTCCAGTGCCCAAATTATCCCATCCAGTTCTTTGGGCTCTTTTTTCATCTTTGGCAAATGTCTCTGGAACTATCTAGTATCCTGTAATATAGGACACTAGAATATATGGACAGAAAGTCGATTAAGATGTGATATCTCAAAATGGATATGCAAGTGCTGCAGGACAGTACATTTACTTATGCCTTCAGCATCTTCAGTTAATTAATTGGACTTTAAAAAAATCTGTACTAATCAAACTTTGCATTCCTTCACCTCAAAGTTAATTTCCAACTTTAAAGTGTTTTATTTCACTTTTATTCAGAGTTGATGAAATATGTATAAAAAAATCTTAGAAAACATGGAAAATAACCTACTGTTGGAGGTTAATTTATGTCACAATTCTGAGTAGCTTTCCTATCACAGCCTGAAGACTAGTCAAATTAAATTTTTCAAGAATAGAATAAGAATGAACTTATAGGGCAAAATTTGCGGCAAATTTTACCTCGCAGGAAAACACAAAAAGCTGATGATCAAAGAAACAGCCAATGGAGAGGCATACAAAGGTAATTGTTTCAACTTATGCTTTCAGCAAAACTTCTGAAAACAGTTATGACAATACTGACCAGATAGTCCACCTTTGATATCAAGAATCTGAGCAATATTTGGGCTACTTAAAAATCCCTGCTTTGCTAGCTAACACTAGTATTGCCACACGTCAATGTTGGAGTTAATGTCAAGAATTGCAGTCCCTCAAACTTCCATACAAAACTTATTTACACTCTGCTCGCTTTTTGAGGCAAAAACAAGACTTGCAGTTGAAGTCCAGGATATTTTTTTCATACTTTTACAGGGAGACTTGCTCATATGTAGCAGAAAAAAAAGAGATAAGACTTCTAAAGTGATACAAATTCTAACTGACCATGTAGCAAAAGACAGTGTTTATAATTTTTCTGATACAGATTCATCTAACTTATGCCTATTCTTTTAGATCACAGTCTCTATTCAACTCAAGGCTTCTGCAAAGGGCCTAACTCAGCTTTTACTTTAAAAATCTGAAGTTATTATTTTTCATAACAGTCAAAACTATGTTACATACAGGACAGAATATTCTGAAATGGCAAATGTACACTGAATAAAACAAATAATATGGGAAAGTAATTTGAGAATTTTCCTTTCCAAGATAAGAATTTTAAAGAAAAAAAACCCCAGACATAACTGAAGCAAGTAACGGCCTATTCAGAATTAAGAAACCAAAAATATTACCTCTGAGTTTCAAGTCATTCCAGTTTTAGAAAGTAATTCACATTTTTATAGAGCTATACATTATATGTATGTACACAGGTAGTTAGGCATGTATATAGCACACGCAGACACATATTTCAAAAACAGATCGAACACCAATTCAGGCTCTTGCAGACAAATGACTGCTGTATCAATTTTTGCTATACGTTCATATTCCCTTTGCCCATAAGTACTGAATATTTTTTCATTAAAGGAGGTGACTGTCTGTTAAAGCATCTTCTGTGGCAGTATTCCTAAAACGGTACTATGTTTTCATGTTTTGTCATAGGAGATTTTTTCCATAATATTTGTAATGTTTAAATTGACACATTCATTCAGTGAAAAAGAAACCAAAAAATTAATTAATGTGAACATGTCCATAAGGTCTTTGCTGACTTGGGACCAGAGCATTCAGAACAAGGATTCTTATCCTTTTGACATAAAGAAGCATAAAAGTTCTGAGAAACCTAACAAGAACGTATTTATCATAACAATGGTAACAAAAGTGTAGTGAAAAAAGGAATAAGAAAGAGGAGAAGGTATTTCTATTTGAAACAAAGTCAATGTCCTGCATTCCCACTATTATTGTCACATACTCACAAGCCCCGAGAATTCAGACACAAAAGTATGTATACCAAGGTGGTCAAAGAGACTTCCAGGCTTTAGGACTCCTTTTAGCTTTGGATACTCTGAAAAGCACTGAGCAGATTTGTTGTGATCTTCACAACCTGTTATCTGGATGCCAACACCACCTGCCATTCCTACAGCCCTTCTGCCATTCATATTGCTATTCTGACAGAATGACAGATTGTTCATTGTGTCATTCAGTGTCCTGACATTCATACCGCTCTGAACATTTCACTGTGACATACTACCTGTGACAGAAGCCTCTCCAATGGTTATCCAGGAAATCTAGCCCACGACTCTAGAATGCCAGCTCCCTGTTTGCACAGGTGTTAAGAGTATGGATGCATAAAGCTAACAGACAACCACACATTAGTTTCATACTGATACACTGCCTAACTATCTAACTGGATTATGGGTTTTACACTGAAGCAAGATCCCTAGTGGCCAGAGTTTTGAAATCAATGTGCCTAGACTTTTGTCTTCTAAGAACACATTTCAAAAGGTCAGGAGGATTTAAAAGTCAACAGAGCAAAGTTGTATTAGAATAGAAACTGGCATATTTAGTATTTCAAGTAGAAAAATCTCAAAGCAATTAGGTAAAAAAGAGTGACACCAAGGACATGAATACCTCTTCTTCAGCATCCTCTCTCCTTGCAGGAAGATGCTTGATAACCGTCCAGTGGGTTTCTGAGTCACCACTAACAATGTACACTCCTTTCAGTTCCTGCAAGGGTTTCTTCTGCCTTGTAAGGCCAGATTCTCTATTCCCCGCTCCTCTTCACAGTCTCACAGGGTAAGTCTGATCTTCAGGATCTCATGTCACTGCTCTTGCTCTCACTTTCTGCCTGCTTTTTCTACCTCTCATGCCTGGAACCTTTCCCTTAGTCTGTGTCCATTTCACAAGCAAAGGAAGCCCCCACATGGTCCAGCTGATCCAGGGAGGAGATGTGCAAACTAAAAAATAAACAAATAAAATAGATACCCTCTTTCACAAAATCCAATCCAAAGGTACTACTTACCTAAAGAAATGCATGCCTCCAAAGGACTGACATTGTTTAAGTGCAACCACTCCTTTATAAGTCACAGCTGGCTTCAGATGAAGACTGAGTTGTGATAATCAGGTCTGGGACTACACAAACATGGTAAAGAGCAACAGGGCCAGATCTCCTGCTTTCTCCATGGCTGAGCAGCTCAGAGAAGAGCTAAATTACATAGACAAGCAAAGACACACACATTTTTTACGATTAATTTGATTTTACTCACTGTGCAGTTTTCTCCTACTATGCCTGGCTCCCAGGAACCTCACTTTCATACATATGCTTGAAAACTGTAACCTCCAGGAGCAACAGAGAGAGGGAAGGCAATAGCAGAGGAGGAGAGATGACCAGAGAGAAAAAAGATGTTTGGCAATTTAGCTACCAAAATTTTTCCGTATCAATTAAGTAAGGAAAGCTTATTACCAAATGGAATTATCTCTGTGTAAAGTATAGGGTGACATGTTCATTGATCATAATGAAGAAATTCAGACCATCACATGGGACACTTATAGACATTAATGCAGAAATCTTTTATGACTGACTATAGTGCTGACGAAAAAATTTGAGGAGTTTCCCTGATTATGTCTTAACCTGTCAGGAAAAAAAAAAGTATATTCACAGCTCTCTCTTTGTCACAATATTACTTATGTTCAAGCATTACTGGCAAAATATTTCATATTTATGATTTCAGTCCTGTATCTACCATCAGAATCAATTATTTTAAATCTTCCTCATGGCTGGAACAACTTTAGGATGATTCTTTCCTCCACCTGGTAGTAGAGAGTTGCTATTACAGAGCAAGGTGAGAATTACAAAAGCACAGTATCTTATCACCATGGTTTATAATCCTTTTGCAAGACTGAGAACAGGAAAGAGGTCAGAGCAGAGCTGAAAATGAAAGAGGGACGTTGTATTGCACAGGTTTTTAGAGAAGCCCCAAATTCAAAAGGAGAAAGGAGGTAAGAATCTTTTTATTCCTCCTCCCTCCCCCCACCCCCAACCAGAATGAGCTTTCTACATCATACCTACAAGTTCTACAAAGAAATGGCATCAGGGATTTCTTTTTGCATCTCAGTTTCCTGTGTGTAGCTGCAGTGAACAAAGCTAAGGAATGTTGAAAACCTTCTCAGTCTACAGTCAGCTTATTTCAGAAGGCCAAGAAATAGGATTAACGAGAAATTTAGTTTCTAAAAATTCTACAAAACTCTTAATTTTAAGGCTCCACATATAAATCACCTTGGTGCAACAAGAGCAATGAAAAACTGAATAATAATTTAACAGTCTAAAGATTAATACTTCATGTGTTTTGACCTGAACAATTCTCATTAACGGATCTACTTTTTTTGCTCTGTTAACATCGCAGTTTATTGGGTTCTCAACATTATTTTGTAAGCTTGCATATTTAGAGTTTGTGATAGGGTGATGATCCTGTAAGAGTGGTTTGAGAAAATTTGGCTTGAATAGCACTACAAATTGCCAATCAAGTCAAAAGCTCTTGTTCTCCACAACTCATAAATATAGATGGCACTCCAGGATATAATAGAAACTGTGCTCTCCACATTATCATTGGATTAGTTCAACTTCACAATTTTATGGTTTTGCGAAGTAGAAATATTAACCTCAACACACAAATTAATACTCAAAGTAACATTTAGTGACTTATTTTATTTAGAAGAAATTTATAACGCATTAATGCGTATCTTAATTATTCAATGTATTCTAAGACATAGAGTGAAAAGAAATGGAAATATAAATTGCATAGCATTGAAAAGGATGCTGAAATTATCAGATAAAACAAGAGAACTAAAAAAAAAAGTAGGTAAATGGGAGCTGAAATGTGCAGTGATTCAATTTTGCTTAATACAGGTGTATTAAGCTTCTAAAGTACTTTAGCAATCCAAAAGAGCAAGAAGAATACTGTGAAAAAAATCAGAATATTTCTGACAATAATAAAAAACAAAGTTCACTTTTTTCCTCCTGTGAATTCTGGATTTGTATTTCGTAAAGAACCTAAACTACTTGAAATTTATCTTATTTTCCTCTATTGTGTTCCAGAAACACTGGTTAGAAAATTGCTGGTAAAAAATTTACTGGTATCATAATTCAGTATGACACAATCTTTGGTCATTCCAAAATACTAGGGCATGTTGGAAAAGAATGCATGAGAAGAAATTATGGAAAGCCATACTTCCTCTCCTTACTTTGGCATGGTTTTATCAATATATGCCTCATGATATTCTCACTGCAGGTCCCTCTAAGCTTGATATTCAGCTTTTCAAACATCAGGAGTACGGACCTGGACCATTCAGAATTGATCAATCACAACTGACTTTTTGGCCACTAACACACTGTGATTGTAACACTGTAACTCATCAAGAATCAATTTTCTTAATCTCTGCTTGCGATCAGTTTTTTTATCTACTGATGACCTGTATATTTTACAGCAACTCTGAAGTTGCTCCACAGTTTTCTCAATTAATCTCCTTGCTTACTGCATAATATCTCTCATAATCAAATTGCCAGACTTTCTAATTAGTCAAAATTTAACATATATATTTGGCGCAAATGAAGATAGAAAGACCCTCTCAAATAGGTTAACAATCGTAATTTACTTCTTTCTTATGTTCAGCCTGTAGTCTGGATGCAGTAATTTCTAGCTGACAAGACTGTTTTTACTGCCAGCTCAGTGTATTCCAGATTTTAATTATGCTGTAATAACAGTCTTTATGAACAACAGGATTTAGAGCACCAGATGCAATTTCTGCATTTTCTGATATTAGTGTGCAAATCAATCTAAAACAGAGCCAACAATTTGTTTTTGCATTTTCTATATCACTCAACAATCAGACTACTTACTCCTTGAAAAGATGGAGGGAAGAACATTGCATTCCATATCACTACATGTCATGAATGAGCTATGTGCAAACACTGTGAACCACATCATCAGATGATTATTCTCAAAACTCCTATCATGCTATCCATAACTTATCGTTGGATAGGGTCCCCAAAACCCGTTTACTTGAATTGAAAACAGCAGGAAAACCCACTGTATATCTTTACCTTAATTTCAGGCTCTCATTACTTCCAAATATAATATAAAGCTAACCTTTATCAGTGCAAGGCTTAGAGTGTTAAATTGCTAGAGGCTTGTTCTCACCTTAAGTCAGGGAAACAGACGTGTCTAGCCACAGAAAATGTAGGCTATGCGGCAGGTTTCTGGAATAAAGATCATTGTGCTGCAAAAATTAATTCCTTACAATTAATGGAAAGAAATCAGTGTTTGCAGGACAAGATTATCTTGACCAAATATAAAGCATTACAGCTGGTCGGATACATACAGCCTCTGTATCTAGACAAGCCCAGGAATTCTTGCAATATAGTGTTATTGATTTAAATTTCAGTCTCACAAATTTAGCCTGAGAACGGATGTTCTGCAATTCTATTTAATTATCTTCTGGCTAATTTTGCCTTGGTTTTACTGTTAAACCTGAACATTTTTAATTACCAGGAATGGCTCCCGCTAAGTATTTGTTTTCTTTTACTTGTTAAGGCTCCAAAATGTATGTAATCAATTAGCATTTAAAATTTCTCCTGAGTAACACGAATCAAACCAATTCACAACATTAATCTATACTTCCCAGTTCAAAAATCATCTTTAGTTTGAGAAAATACCCATAGCTCCTCAACAATGTAGCATTGCAGAAGGACTTTAAAGAGAAACGTTTGTGATAGCAGGAATGTGAAAAGTGAAGTAAAGGTAACTAACTGTCTGAATCTTTGATTTAGTGACTAGAAGCATGCAAGTACTTTAATTTAGTCATTTTGCCACTGAGACTTTTCTTCTAGATCCTAAATCTCCAACCTTTATCAAGAGGAAGACTAACACATTTATAGCCATCGATATTTGAAAGTTATGTTTAAAGAAGAGAAAACAGACATTTCTATGTTTTTAGTTCCATTTGCTAATTCCTAAATAACTAGTGTTGTATATTAACACATGAATATTCATTACAGATGAAACTAAACAGCTGCATAGCCCAATATCTTATCTCTGAAAACTGCCAGAAACAGACACTTAGGGAAAAGATATAGTAACATTTATTGCTTTCTATTCCTTTGGCAAATTAAGCAATATATTACACATGTCAGTTAATATTTGGTAATCTCCTATCTGAGTTCCTTCAGAAATCCTGTGCAAATATCATTTTGTTTCAGATGTTGTAATCTGGTTTTGGATAAAAACCAAAAAATTGGTTTTATCCATTTTATTAATTTGCTTAGAAATGTTTTGTTCTGACACTTCTATTTGGCACAGTTCCTCCAACTTTTCCAGAGAAAAGAAATACACTACTATGGGAAAGTCCAGTAATACACTGGGGTGAATGGACTTTTACCTTCTGTGTGTGCTTCCTCAGTAACACCCCTGTTAGCCATGAGCCCTGCATACTCTCCACCTTGCTTCTGTGTCTGTTGTGCTCAAAGAGCCTTATGGTAGCTTTAACATCTCTGGAAAGTTGTATTGAAAGATATTCCTGGATGGTTTATTATGATTTTAAGTTTAAGTTGCCACAATTTGCATTCTTTCCGATTTTATTCACTTTGTCACACAAAAGCTGCTCTGTACGCATATATAATATAATAAAAATATAGTCTTAGCACAATGCTGATATTCCTGCAGATGGAGTAGAATGTTTTGATTTTTTGTTTAACATGTTTTTAATCCAAAAATAGAACATTCCTCTTGGATTTGAAACAAACTGTGTTTTTTCAATTTCCTGCATAATTTCTATGTTTCTTTAGCAGAGACAGAATCCCTACTGTAAGCCACAAATTTTACTGTTTTCTATTGTGGCTGTTGATGACTTCTTTAGGAAAGTACATGTAATGGAAAGTAGATCCCATTTCATGCTATCCACTGGTTTGAAAGGAAATGCCTTTGTGTGAAAAGAAGTGATTTTAAAGATAGAAAATCAAACAGTAAATGGAAGTCAGATAGTAGACCAGGGATACAAAAAGGTGTGGAAAATATTGTGCAAAGAAGTAAATACATCAAGAATTAATTTATTCTGTCTCATTTTTACTTATAAAAGCAGAACTTGTTTTTGTTTGTGTCAGGACCAAGCACATGTTATTTTATAACACACTATAATTTCATTTGTGAATATCACATGGCAGACTTGGTAGGTTTACATCACTGATGATCCTGTGAAGGAATCTTCACTTGAGGAGTTCATTGCTCTTCTTTCACCTATTGGATATAAGCATATACTCTGTCTTAATCTAACAATAAAAGCTTTCTGCTTCATAGAATTCTGCAAATGTTGAACTAATTTCTGTTCAAGAATGCTGTTCTTGCTTTGTTCAAGTTCTGCTTTAAGTTTTTTGAAGCTCATCTCCCTACTGTAACTGGAAAGGGTAACCAACACTTTCAGTGCTCACTAAGCCTCTGTCTTGCTCATCATTAGGAGCAGTGGTGTAGAACTCCTCATTAGGGCAGGAAGCATTCAATGCATCATGCTGAACTTTCATTTGCACTGATTTTTGCTAAAAAAAATATCAGTTATTATTTGCCTATAGTTCATCTTTGCATCGCAACAGGAGGACTTCTGCCACTGTAAAGATAACTTCAAAAATTGTGTCCTCACTTTGTTAGATCCTCCCATCTCCCACTGCTCTCTTGAAAGATAAATTTGGCTGGTGATTAGCAGACTTGCTTAAAGATTAAGAAACCCAAGCACAGCTCACAGTTGATCTGTATATTTACTGTGTAATCCAATCTGTTCTTCTGTCTATAAAAATCATGATAATAGTACCCACTCCTGTAAAGAACTTTAAAGCTTCAGATAAAAAATGCCATAAAAGCTAAATGCTATTATTAAAGCTTCCTCAATAAACTGGGTATCAGCCAGAGGAACAGAAGGCTAGACACAATCCTTTGCCATCAGAAAGGCTACACTAAAATGGAGGTTACTGTAAATGACAAAACTTCTCAATTCTCACACAAACTTTTAACAAATTCCATCACCACTTTGACATGCATGTCATAGTATTTTTTATAAATAGACACTGTCAGAATCTGTCAGTCCTCAGAGAGATTTTCCATTTTGGAAAAGAAAATTCTATTCAATAGAACTCCAGGGTTTGCAGAAGCCTTCCTGGACACCAGCACCTCACTTTTAGAGTAGAATATACTTATGAAGCATCCCACAAGCTATAAATTAAAAGCTGAGTTCTTGAGGTATAGCTACAGAGTTGGTAACCTTATACAGGCTTTACATTTCCTAAACTTTGACCAGCTGAATCTCCCTAACCAGCCTGAAAAGAAGCTGAACCTTTCTCCAGTGTATACTTTACTGTAGTCTGGGAGCTCTCTATGGTTGGGCTGGTATCTGAGGGCTTGCCTAATAAATGCTCACAACACTATGATAACTTTCTCTTTGCAGACTTAAAGAGAATGGGCAGCTCTTTCTCATGACAGAGCCCACCCAAAAAATGATTGACCTGAATTCAAGGAAAGCAAAAAGAAGAGACTGTTTACATGGTGCATGGTGCTGCAGCACTACTTGCCATACAACATTCTGGATAACAAAAGTTTCCTTAAGTGAAAGGGAATTTGGATGGTTCAACACAAAACAATGTGCTGAGGCTTACTAAACATGCAGAAATCATCACTGGAATATAAAGCCCATGTATTGCAAATTGCTGGAGGCTGACACAATGTTTAAGGGATATACCACAACACACCTCCTCTACATTAGCCATCCATTACTAATTGCTGTTGAAGATAGGCCACTATCTTCTGTTGGTGTGTTGTCCCTGAGGGTGTCCAACAGTGCGACCACTGTTCTTAGTGCCATGCCCGGAATAAGAGTGGTAGCTGGAGAGAAAGAAGTCTTTGACTCCTTAATCTCAGTCAGTCCTTGAGTTGCAGCATTCCTTTATGGGAAATACTTGTTGTCCAGGTGCCATTTTCAGAGACCTCATAATACATGAGAGTCAGCAGACACAGACCAAATATCTAGGCATTCTAGTCCATTTGAAAAGATCTGTATCTGTTATGGTGAATGAGTGATTGGCTAGACAAGGTGTATGTAGGCTGGGGAAATATTGAAATTGATATATTTTGAGAGCAACTTGCAGGCCTTTGCCAACCCTTGTCATGCTGAAGAAAACCAGACCACAAAGGGTGAAGAACCTTCTGAATTATTTAAAGCCACAGATATATATGTCAATTGTCAGTCTGACCTAGGAGAGTTACACTTCAAGAACATTAATCAAAATTACTGGAGAACCATTTGAGTGCAGTTCATCCAAAATGAAGGCAAGAAGAAGAAGAAGTGAAAAACAAGGTCTCTGTGGCCTTTTTATTCTGTATTTTTTTCTGAGTAAGGCTTATCTTTTACCTCAGACACAGTTTTGATTAAAATTAGCATTCTCAAATTGCCAATAGTTTTATTTAATATATTATGAGACAGTACTTGACCTATGAGGGTCTTATTGTGTTTAAATTTTGTAGAAATATGCAGCAAATGATGATCATTGCTGGCAAAATCATTTCATCTACAACAAGAATAGGAAATATGCCTGAAAACTGGTACAGATTTGATTCTGCTGACTGAGGAGAGGTAGTAGAGTGTTCAAAGCTGTGGGATAAATTTAGGATGGGCAATTTACTAGGGATAGTTAAACAGTTGTACACTGTCCTAGGCTACAGTGTAAGACGTGCCCAAAAGCATGTATTCTTTTACCATCTTCATAAAATACTGAACCCAGGTGGGGCAGTGTTTTCCTTGCCTCCTCCCTCCAGGAGTTATCTTTGTGTAATGGGCAATCAAGGACCCTGCCC
>VZTH01002005.1:169435-189763 GCA_013397815.1 Aleadryas rufinucha
GAGAATGGGAGGTGTCAATGATATCAATATGTATTTGTATTTTGAATATTTAAAATTTCTTGTAGATAAATAAGCTTGCCATGCTCTGTGATTGTGCACTGCGTACTTTGGGAAGGATCCCACACAGCTGCCTGGCCGAAATAAACACACACTTTCTAACTCTAAGTTGTTAGAGAGTCTTTGTCTGTCTCAGTTGGGTATCAGTATTAGATCATGCCCATATTTTAATAAATCACCTCTTTAAACATCCATTAGTGTCTGCAAGCTCAAGCTGATATGTGTCAAAAAGATCTTTCTTCATATGATATTTATATGAAATTTCTAAAATATATGCCCGAATATGTGTATTCACTACCAGTGAAACAAGAGAGACTCTATATGGGTCAAAAAAAATGTGAAGGCCACCCTGCAGAAAGGCAGCTGTCCCTAGAAGACCAACTGGTATAAAAACTGTAAGGAACAAGTGATAGTCCTTAAGTCTTCCTGGGCTAATGGAGAGTTGCATCTACAAACACCAGTCTTTAATCCAAACACTCATGAAGAGTTTCAAAATAGACTGTGACTTTATGTCTATCGTGTTGCACAGATACATAAAGTTAGAGGAGGAGATGTCTTGGTGTGGTTTACATTAATGTTTTCCGGGGTATGTCTCAATTATCAGGAATTAGGCTTTCATTTAAAATCATATTTTCCCCTGCTAGTGAAGAGACTTTATGGAGCTAAAAAGGGAACCACACTCTTAAAAAAAAAAAAAAAAAAAAAAAGGGATGACTGGATTCCATAATGACAAGCAGCAATTAGAATTAATTAACCTATCTACAACTTACCTCATTTCTTGTGGGCAGAACCTAAAAGGTGAGACAAATTTAACAGTCCAAGTATCATGAGCTGATCACTTTTGACTGACCAGATAGGCATTTTTAGTTCAGAGCAAAGGTAATGTAGGGCAAATCAGTGACAAATCTTGATGAAAACACATGTTAGCTCAGATTTGCAATGAGCTTGCATGGCTCAGATGACACGTGGGAATTTACTATCTTTGATTGTTTCATCACACCGTTGAAACATTTTTCATCGATATTTGAAAGAAAGAAGTGCTAGTTCTACACATAATTCATTACTGAGATGAAAGAAGACAAAGATGACAACAGTTTTTTGAAGAAGTCTTTATATTCTTCTGATCCAGAATCCATGAAAGGTTTGACTTTCTCATTTTTTAAAAATGCCTGACAAATTGTGTCAGAGTTTATAGTTCAGAGCTTTGAATAAAAATTATTGAGGGAGTTATAACATATTATAATGGAAAATGGGCATAGAAATTATATTGGAGGGGGACTCGATATGTTTTTAATATATTAGAAGTCTATCTCAGTAGCAGCAGTGGAATTCTGCAGTATTTGTCAGACTTGGTTTTAACATGCTTCTCAGTGGTTTTTTTAGAGCATTTCTTTTCTTATCTGCGTATTTCACAAGAGAGATTATTTTAGACACAGGTAATAAGCTTTAAAATCTCTACACTATCCTTGTAAGGTAATGTAATGAGACTAGGGTTTATGCAACTTCTGACTCTCGATTATGCTTTATTCCTTTTACACCAAACTCAAGGATCCATGAATGCATCACAAGATGTTGATCCTCCAGCTGATTGTGCTTAGGCTTCCTATGGTACTCATTTAGAAACCATTTTCAATTATAGCATCAAGTCAAATATCCTGCAAGAAGGATTTCGGTTTATATTATGAAAGAAATTGAAAAAAAAAAAGCTTGACACTTTGCACTATCATTTATACATTAGGATAAAAAGATTTACATTAAAGTGGAAGGAATTTACCAGTCAAATAAATGATGGGTCCATCACCAGAGGTATTTAGATACTGTTATCCTATAAAATAGATCATCTTAAATCAAGTACTTTAAGACATGCAGGTTACCACTTCTTACGTTTCTGCTCATTTTGTTTTTGTATCCTGCTGGGAGGAAAATTCTATACATACATCACTCCCTCACTTCTCTTTTCAAACTGTACTGAAAAATCTTCAGGAAAATTATGCAAAAAGTATGATTGAGTAGCTACTACATTCAGTTGTAATTATATTCCAAAATGACCTTTACAACCAGCACCCACTTTCAAATTGTTCATGGATTCATTCATTAGTTCTAGCATGACCATGATATCCTAAAATGTTGCTAAACCATGGTTATGTAAATTCCAGACCTCTTGATGAAAATATTTAGGTATTATAGAGGAAAGAGCAAGTCTTCATTTATGTACATCTCAGAAAGGTTTAGTGCCACTTGTAATATCAAAATTAGTTGATGAGCACAAGTTGGACATTTTTGTTGAATAAACAAGGAGAAAAAAACAGTCAAAATGAGAATAGTTGAAAGAGTTCTGCAGTGTTTAATGGCAGAAGTGGCTTTCCATTCTAATTAAATGCAAACATAATTAAATCCTGTAAGGTGGATTAGATAAACTGGATTTAGATAATATCTAAAAATTAATCATTACCAAGTACTCGCTGTCTACTTTTCATTCATCATGGAAACTTTTAGTTATTTAATCTCTCATTCACCTGAGATATGCCAGCATCCTACAAAAAGGCTACTGCAACTTTTTATTCCTTTTGACATTGACAAAGGGATTATGGAAAGAGAGAAGATCAATGTATGACAATATTGTTTCATTTTTCTTTTATTGGAGCCAAAGGGTAGGTTAGGGTAAAATATTCAATTGACTCAAATGGAAGTGTAAGAGAGGTCAGGCAGGCTAGAAAAAACAAATATGAACATAAAGAATTGTATTCCTTAGCAGAGGGTTAGCAGAACTGTGATTTCATCCGATTATCTGTAAAGTATTTGGTTCTGCTGAAATCCTTACCTCTATAGCCGTAACAAGAGCAGATGTTAACTTTGGGAAAGTTACCCTGCAGAAGCTGTGTTATTTCAGAAAGGAGGAAGTTCCCTGCATCTGTAGCAGGAACTTCATTTTGTATTTTTTGCTAACACCTAACTTGCACTGGATAGCTTATTGAATTGCCCTTCAGACAGCTTCACTGACCAATAAAATGGTTTAAAACTTCAATAAAAACTATTGTTGAGAAATGGTCAATGCTACAGTCAAGGACAATTGGCTGTCTTTCAGATGCTTGTGTATTTCCATGAAATAACAAATTGTTGGCTCAAAGACCCTTTGCAGAGAAAAGGTCAAACTTGACACACAAAAGAAAGGGATAAAAAAGTGGGAACCAATTTTTAATGCATATTGCTAGCATGAGAGGTACAAATATACATAAAAGACAACAAAATAGTCATATCTTGCAGGAGGAATGAGGACAGGATGAGCTTTCCAGCCTGACAGTTGAGATACTTCCAATTTACAAAAGGTGAAACCAGAATGGGCAGGGAATACATCATAGAAAGCCTGACATTTGGTAGTGAATTCGTAACTTCTGAGGCTGTAATGCCATAATGTGAGTGTTGTAAGAACATTCTTTGCTAGGCATATTTACCCACCCCACCATCCTCCCCTTCCCCTCAGAACATACTCACTAGAGAGTTTAAATTAGAGGATCAGATCACCAGCAGACTTGTCTGAAGCATAATGGGAAAGTGACTGTGGCAGTCTGAAGTCTCAGGCACTGAACTCAAGACATAAAGTAGCTGGATGGCAGCGTGCATATACAAGGTACTCACCACCTGGGCTGAACCACAGGAACACACCGTAGAGTCTAAAAGTAGACTGTGTGGAGCATGTTATGTTAGCAACCTGTTACACCTAGCATCTGGCTTCCTGCAAAAGAAACGTGGGTCGTGCAGGGAGAGGCCTTGTCAAGTGGGAACAAATCAATGCAAAACTCTAAAGCCTATGGCTGTGTAATGGATCCAGCCTGCTACTCAAACACAGACTGATATCCAGAGAAGTTACCTTGCAAGAACCCCTTCTTAGGGAGAAATTTTATTTAAGGTTAAGTATTTATCTAAATATCTTCACCTATTTTCTTCTGCTGAAAAATGAGAAAGACTAAAGGCTTTTTTATGGATGAAATATTACTATACTTACTTATTCAGACAAGTGACACCTTTCCCTTTTCTCATATTTAAAAATCAGAGGTGAATTGAAATTTAAGAAACCTAGCAAAACTTTCAAAGGGTAAGTTGTTGCTTCACTAGAGTATTTATTGTACTATCCATTTGGTATTCAATCAAGCTTTGAATATAATATGTCGGTGGCAGATATCATTAAGCTGGAATTATCTGCAAGAACAACAGACTTGCGATATAACTGCCATTAACCCACAGCTCATTACAGGTTTAAAGCCAATGCATGCATCTAAGCTTGGTCTTAAGTCCAACTTAAAGCAATAGTATTCTAACATGCATTTTCAGAGGTATAAATAAGTGCTATGTTGTAAATAAGGCTGTGTGCTGAGGCTAGTCAGTGCCTTGTTTGATTAGGCTTTAATTGTAGCTGTAGTAGATATACAGGCTTTGATGTTCCTGGCTGAAAAGATGAAAATGATCCATAACGTGCTTTTAAAGTATAGACAGTGAACATCTGGAAGAGTTAAGATGGAATCAGCTAGCTGACTATGATGAATCTTTTGATTTATGATGATCATATGTGCCAGAGATTCTGGCACTCTAGGTACTATATATAGGTAAAATGAAAAAATGCTAATCTCCATGCTACATGAATGCATCAATTTGTGCATAATTTTTCACTTTTATTACTCTTTAGGCTAACTTCCAGATTTAAGGAGTTCTATATTTACTTTGATAAATTGAAAAAAATTGTCAGAATAAATAAACATATCACATTCAGCAATGTTTTGTCACTAATACATTATTTGAACTACATTTATTGTTCTAATGCATCTTTCACAGGGCCTTAAATTTTATCATACTCTCTGCATAGCAGTAAAGCCATTTCCATTGCAAACTTGTAACAGTAATGGATAGCAGCCTTCTGGGGATAAACTTCGGAGAAATTTATTTCAACTCATGTTGCTCAGCCACCCAGCAAATGAATTTGTTTCCATGACAGATAAGGATTGCAGAGATCACTTTTAAAATTATCATTGTACACTACAAAACAGTAGTAGAAAAAAAAAAAAGGAGCATGCAGGACATTATGGTTTAAAAAATCTTTAATCCTCCCAGTTCATTATGTAGAAGTGTGAAATATGTAATTTTTCATTAGCAGTCATGAAGAAGCCTGAGAAATCTAGTATAGATAACCTTTTAGTTCTCCAAAGTCTGGGTGGCTTTCTATTTATTACTTTCAAGATGCAAGTTGAGCCTATTCTTCTAGCTGATATACACTGAAATCAATCAACCTGGATTTCTGCAAAATATATTTCAACATCAATGCTGTTAATAGAAAAAGAGTTATAGCTCAAAGCCTGATTAGTGCATACACCTCTACTGCAATGATTTACAAAATAGGTTTATTTTGACACGATATGACCATTTATTGATTTGAATGGTCTGCTCAGAACACATGAGATGAAGTATAGATGTACTCATGGCTTCATGTTTACACTACATACAGGTTGTATCATTAATATAAATACAAAAGACCACAAAGATGAAAACAGCTCTATACCTGTGGAGGCTGTCAATTGGTTAGCCTACATTAAGGGATTTTTACACAGATATGGCTTTCCTAACACCATATGTGCGCCTTTTCTGTCATTCTGAGTTGGTGGCTGTGCTTCAAAGCCCATTTTGGCAGCCACATATTAATGGCTTTCTGATGCTGTGTTGAATCATTGATCCTGCAAAGTGTGCAAGCTCTGTGACAATGAAAAAGACATCCTGTCGCTTCTTTCACACTTTCTCTTTTAAAAAGCAGAGAAAAAATCTTTAAGAAAATATTTTTGATATTTTTCATTGAAGCACTTTTGAAAAGAAACCTTGAAAATAACCCCAGAAAGCGTGGGAGAGGTGAATCATCTCCTAAATTTCATATTATTGTTGACATTTAAGATATTTTTTAACATCTGCATTCCAAAGTGCATGTGCATTAATTTAAACTGGAGTTTATAATTATAATGGCAATCATCAGCTTCAGAGGAAATAGAGTGTGAGGTGATGTCATGATGTAGTTTGTCATTAATGCTTGGATCCAAGAGAAAGGAAGACTAGATTTTGTCTAAATTGAAGTAATGAATGAAGCATACCAGCTGCTGTCTTTGCTCAGCTAGTGAATGGGTCAGCAGGAGGGATTAGCTCCCCATAGGCAATTTGAGCACTGGCTCCAAATGAGCATCAGGAAAAATTTTCCTGACGCTGATTCCTGCCAGAAAACCAAAGACTCAAGAACAGAAGTATTATGCAGATAAGCTTTAACACCATCTAGCTTGACCCATTTCTAGCCCAAGAGAATTTTGCCACAGACTACAGAGAGAATGTGTATGTGCATGTGTGTGTGTGAGAAAAATATAATCTTCATTCCTTCAGTTATTCAGGTGCTGCAGGCCTAGTCTGGTATTGCTCTGAATGAGTAGCCTTAGTTGTTCTACAACATTTCTAGTAACAAAGAAAGCCCTTGGCTTAAATAAAAAGCTAGACTCCGTTCTAGTGTTTGTATATGTGCATGCCACTTCATGGATACCAGTGAAATGGGATTAGTTTATCTGAACACAGGCAACCAGTGCCCAAAATCTCGCATGATTGTTCTCCCCATAAATCTTACTTTGTAGCATAATTACACACTATCTGTTTTCAGTTCCAAAATAACAGGACTATGTTAAACACTTTTTGTATGATTGTGTGGTGCTCACCCTAGCTAATGAACTCCTTGCAAATTAGAAAGTGTGAGGGAATTAAAGTCACAGATATTCAGGATGTGAATGACCTACATATGGGAAATGGTAGAAGAAGGGTCACCTGTCAAAAATCATATCGAGGGCTCTGCCCTGACAGAAACAAAGGCTGAAACCTCTTGAGCTCCAGGCCCAGCTTTAATTCACAGATTGACCTTTGATTTTGAACTAGCAGCACTTTATATGCTTTCAAAATGGTTATTCTACTCTATTTTCTAATAATATTTAATTGTGCCATTTTATAAAGAATGTATTTTGAACACTTTTTTTCAAGGTAGAAAATAGTTCCTTTCAATAACTTCTTGTAAAATGTTTGCACAAATACTGAGCTATTACCTACACTTCTGTATATGCAACATGGGAGAGGTCTCACAACATGGAAATAGAAAATAACATTAATTAGTTGCAAAGGCAACTAAGAAGTTTTTCAGCATAATAACAAGAGAATGTATCAGTAATGGTGAAGGCAATGCTGTGCATTCCTGTGACAGCATTTCGCCCCTTGTCAGCTGGGCTGCAGAAATTGCCTTTGCATTTAAATAGAGTCCTTTGCAGAAATGAGACAAAATGCATTCAACTCTGTAAACTGCTGTGGTTCATATTCTGTGCCACGGCTAAAAGCATTTGCAGTTACTTCATAGCCTTCATTAAGACTGATCAGTTCAGGCTGTTATCTGAAGCTTAAACTAAAGTCGAACTGCAATGCTAATGTCTTTCCTTTGCAGACCTGGCATTGTCTCAGCCCCTGTCAGATATTCAAGGAGTTCTCTTCACACTTTAGTACATTTATCTTCAATACTGGCTCTTTTGCTGCAGTTTTCCACTGCTTTGCTCCATTAAAAGTCTATTATATGATATTCATCTATTCTAATATTCACCATTTCCCAATTTTCTGAAAACTGCCAGAGTATGTAAAACCCTCTTGTTCTTCAAGAAATCCAAGTGAATTATTTAGATGGGACATGGCAAAATGACTACAGCATTGTTCTGTAGTTTCTTAATGTACCTGATCATTAAGCATTGTTCTACATTTTCTCTATTTTGCCAACAGAAATCTAAAGTACTTGTGATTGTTAGGTTTGGAATGCCTGATTTTTTAAATCTCTCTTCACCCAGCTATATTGCCAGGAAATGGTGTTTATTCTCTTCTGATTCTGGTTGAAATTGTAAGCACCAGCATCAGCAAGACCTGTGATCAATTTTGATAAGTTCAATTATAAAATGCTGATATAAAACTGATATCTCAGCTTCAGCAAATACCTTTGCCATTTTACGTATCACGTCTTCAAAGTTTTGTGGAGGCCAAGACAATTATCCCAACATTTATATTCTGCAGACACATTTTCATACCATTTTTCCCTCACTGTGCAGTTACAGTTTCTCCTGTGACCTTAGCTTAACCCCCATCCCCATTCTTTTTTTGCAGTGATCTTCTTCACCCTGCATACTCCATGTAATTAAATTTAGGACCAATTATTCTGTGAATTTCTCTTCTAATACAGTTATCAGGATTTTAAGCTCTTTAAGCTGCTTTTCTTTTCTTTTTCAGTATAAGGACAGAGTCTTAGAAGTTCTCAGGACTTAGATGACAAGCCTTTATCAGAGAAATGTGAAAACTACACTGGATTTAGAGATTCTCCACACATATTGAAATAAAGAGACGCTAATGTCTCCTGTTTATCAAAATATTTCTATAAAATACATCCTAGATTGTATTTTCAGCAAAGTATGTCTTTTTGGTTGTGTTGAATGGACTTGAAAACACATGATTCAGGACTCTGTGAACAGCATGACATTGCTGGAATTTGTCCTGGTTTCATTTATTGCCTTTTGAAATATTTATCATTTTACCTTATTCTCTGTTTGATAATGTGTTCAAACAAATAATTATTTTTCTACAGATTCAAAATATTAGACCTGCCTTTTTTTTCTATAAATTACAACAATGGTGTTTAATTTTCATAGATGCAGACAATTTTCTAAAAAACCATAATTCGAAGCTTCTCAACCTCAGTTAAGGATTCCCGATTCATAGTTTTAGATAAATACCCAGTCCTACTCTTCTGTTGCACAAAAATGTCTCTTGATATCAGAACCTAATCTTTCAAAGGTTTATGACTTCTATAAGACCATGAGCATTACTAACATTCATTTTGCATGACCAGCGTCTTAGTGTATGGAAACATCGTCCTCATCATCAAAGCAATTTCAGTTTCTATTTTTCTAAATCTTAATCTAAATTAGCTCAAGACAGACTGGAAATAAAGGATTGTGTAAAGGAATAACTGGAAGATTCTCATGGTATTTAACAAAAACTTTGCAATGAAAATTCAAATTAGAGCTTTAAAAACTAAAGACAAAGATAGACAATATGTAGCTTAAGTAGTGTTGTAATTGAGTCCCAGTTAATTGGAGAAGTAGAGATCTCTGTGCAAGAAGAGTTTAGACAACTCACAGACCAGCTTTAAATTGGAGATTTAAACTTTGCTAAATTTATTCATTCACATATCACAGTAGTGGTCAGTTCTTATGCAATACTGAGCATCTTCGCTATGTTAGTTCTTAACACTGCTAACTAAAGCAGGTGTGAGTATACAATACCTCAAAAATTATAACACAAACAAAAAACCACAAAAACCACAAAACAACAACCAAAAAAACCATACACACACAAAAAAAACCCTGACTGTTTTGCTGCAAAGCAAGAGCAAACAATTAGGGAACAAAAGAAAAATAGTGAACAAAGACAAATTTTATTCTTTTTTTAATTCATAGATGTATTTTAGTTCACATGGGAGTAGGTTGTTCCCCAGTGTGTAGTACTGAATCTCAACAAGGTGAATTAGTAAATGTAAACATGCAGCTGTGTCTTTCTGGCATATGTGTTTTTTTTTATTTTTTGTGTTGGCCAATACAGCATAAAACTGTATACTTTTGTTTACACTTGAAAGATAGCCAAACATTAGACTAGAACACTTATATTTGTTCCAGAGACTCAGTTTTCCTTTGATCCTAGTGGTCTTAGCCTACAGACATCAAGGGCTACCTTGATACTTACTCCATAACAAACTGTCTACCATGCTTAGCAGCTGAAACACAGAAAAAGGGAGAAAGATTTCTGAAGTTAAAAAGAAACAATTGCTTGTAACAGGGACTCTGGTTTTGATTTTTTAGAATCCTCTTTTAAGAAGTTGTGTCAAGTTATCTGTAAATAACAACGAAACTCTTTCCAATGCAGTATTTATAAAAGAAATATTTAACCTGTTTTTAAAAAATACAATAGATCATCAGTCAATTACAAATCCAGCTTGCATATAAAGTCAATTAAAAAAATGTACTCACATGTGCAGTGGGAAATGAAATAGAAATTCTTTACAGATTTGGTGCTATCTTCTATAATACTAAAAACTCAAGAACAAAAGAAGGAAAAACAAGATAAAGGACCTAAAATAGTTACAGAAATACTATATTTTGATATCACTGCATCAGATTTTCCACATCTGTATATCTCAGCAGTAGAAGATCCTATAAAATGATAAATAGAACACTCAGTAATTAACAGATAATTTGAGAGCAAAGAGTTGAGTCTTTTTTGCAACTCCGAGCTATGCAAAAGTTCATGCAAACTTTTTGCAATGGTGAGGACATATAAATAGAAATGAAATTCAGAAAGAATTTTGTTGAGGTCCTAACCTGTCCAAATATTCATTGGGGAGAGTATGAAAAATTTTCAGATTCTTTTGGAAGTATTGTAGAATTTACTTTACCCAAACATGTGAAAGTACCTGTACTGGTTTTGGCAGGGATAGAGTTAACTTTCTGCATAGCAGCTGGTATAGGGTTATGTTTTGGATTTGTGAGCAAAACCATTTGGATAACAAAGAGATATTTTAGCTATTGCTGAGCAGAGCTTACACAGAGCCAAAGTCTTTTCTCCTTTCCTCCTCATACTGCCCAACCGGCAAGGAGGCTGGGGCTCGTCCAGAGTTTTGCAAGGGACACAGCCGGGACAGCTGACCCCAAGTGACCAAAGGAATATCACAGATGATATTGATGTGCTCAGCAATAAAATATGGGAGAAGAGGAAGGAAGGGGTGACCTTTGGAGTACTGGTGTTTCTCTTCCCCAATCACCATTACCTGTGAGGGAGCTCTGTTTTCCTGGAAATGGCTGAACATCTGCCTGCCTGTGGGAATGGTGAATGAATTCCCTGTCTTGCTTTGCTTGAGTCTTCAGCTTTTACTTTACCTGTTCAACTATCTCTGTGGTAGCACAGATTCTTTCCCATGGGAATTTTTCTCTTCTTCTCCCTGTGTTCTATAAATAAAGATAAGGTTTGGACGTTATTGAAACTGTCTCTGGAAAGATGGACAGTTCTACCTGGCCTATGGGCCTAGGGGGAGGTTTTGAATTGACCCAATCCGGAGAAACTTTTAAAAGTCTATATAAGTTTTAGAATTAAATAATAAAATCAGAATTCCGCCTCACCCGATCCAGTCTGGTTCTTGCACTCGGCTAGCACTCAACAGCGACAGATCTCTACCTCAGTCCATGAGTTCTTTCACCTTTACACTTCTGATTCTCTCCCCCACCCCACCTCAAGGGAATCCACTGAGCAGCTGTGTGGTGCTTAGGTGCCTACTGGTGTTAAACTATGGCATATCCAAAAGTGACAAAAAATATGAAAAATATACATCTGTGCAGTGCCTGAAAGCCATGATCATGAGAAACAAGGCTTATTTTAAATTTTATGCTGCTAGAAAGTGAAGTTATTTCACCATTATGAGAGACTGAAACATTATGGTTAATGGCTGAAACATTGTTATTAAGGACTTTCTGTCCATTATGGCAAAACTCTATATAGAAGCTGCAACCACCGAAGCCTTCCCCTCCTTGAATATGTCTCCTGAGGGGAACTTTCAACTGTGAGTTAACCCGCCTAAGGGAACTTGAGGTAAGATAAAGGTGACAGACACTATCTCCATTTCTCTCAGATCTAGGGAAAAGTAAACAAGGCTGAGAGAGAAGAATGTATCCAGAAGAAAGCCAAATCCAGCAGTTGTGCTGAAAATCATCTCTGGCTGGGTTTGGGGTGGGGAGGCCACAGCCCGTAGGCTCATCTGCTGAGGCCAGGTTCGTACACTCTCTCCCCAGCCAAAAAGGGAGTAGAGGTTTTGGGAGTGTGGCATAACCTCTGGCCAGAGAGAGTGACCACTCATCCTCCCTTACACAAACTGGCTCACACACACCCACCCCAAGGAAGGCCATATCCATATGGGACATTCCCATGAGAGGCAGCTGAGGAGGTGTCATAAACCATCAAAGACCCCCAAAGTGCCCTCCAGACTCACTCCTGAGACCTTGCATCAGAGGACCACACGTGATGCAAAGTGGTGCAACAGATCCAGAGTCTGCTGCAAGAAACAGTGTCAAACTCGCCCCCAGGGAGGTACATGGGTGTTCCCACCTGGACCAAATATATTTTAATCCATTGAACTCTATGTTTTTCGAGACCCTCGACACCAAGAAGACCAGAAGAGGGTTAATGGGATGCTGTTGGGACCCATGGAGTGGTGATATTTTCTATTTAATCTTTCTCTCTGTCACTCTCTTTCTCTCCCACCAACCCTTTTCCTATTTCTCTCTCTCGCTCTCTCTCTCACACATACACACACATTTACTGCTAAATAAAATCCATACTTTTGTCTTTGGCATATGGTCTCGTTTGCACCTTAATTCGGGCAGAGGCATCTCTCTAAAAATTTTAATAATCGGATCTTTACAGCCATCAGCAATAAAGCTGCCATTCCCTGCTGTTAATTTGGATTTAGTTCATGAAATACTTTGGTCTAATGGTCCTGGAGTTGGAGTCTATTCACAGAACAAACACAAAATGGGAAATTGCAATGCACAGTGTAAAATTTCCTCCAATGTCTCAGCCAAGATTTAAATGAGAGACCTTGCAGGGTTATGGGAGGGTTGCTCTCTATACCCTTTTGATCAGTCTGGTAGTCTACAGTGAGTAAATACCAAGATGACTGGAAAAGGCGGGGTTTTTTTCAGAATTAAGTGGTGAGCTGCAATTGAACAACTGCATTCAGTGGTACATACATATATAAATGAATACATATATGCACATATATGTACATAAATATACATATATACATATATATATGTACATTTTGGGCAAATACATACACACAGGTATGCACAAATACACACAAATGCACCTGCACACACACTCATATGTTTATGAAATTACAAGAAAAACAAGAAACATAATATACATCACCCTCGTAGGGTTTTTTATAACCTCAGTGGATACCAGGGATAGCTAAAAATATCTACGTGAGACTGCTACACAGGTTACTTGTCAAAAAATTATTTGACATCTGTTTAGGTAAACTTTGCTAGTGTTCAGTGGCTGAAGTACAGCAGACACATCTTTTTGTGAAACAGCTTTGATTAGAAATGCTGGGAAATGCAGGACTCTGAAAATTATTTTAGTTATCTATCACATTATTTATCTTTATTGGTATGCCAAGAGTCATTAATTGGAAACAAACTAAAAGCCCAAGAGGAGATCCAGTCTAAGCTATGTAAGCTTGCTGTTGACTTATACACACAGTGCAGGCAAACTTATCTCTTTCACATTACATGACTAAATGTGATGGCAAGTACTTATTGTACCGTAAGTTGTGCTTCCATGATATCCTCATAAGATGCAACATCTGACTTTTAAGAGGGCCTTGAGGACAGCAGCTAAACCTTTGGAAACAGCCTGAATACAGAAATATGTGCTCATAAAAGGTATTCACTGTCAGTGTCCATAAGGAATGGAACACTATTCATCCTAGAATCATTGTAAAAGTTTGGTGCTGCTTGTGATGGTTATTTTCAACGACTCGAGTGTTTGAAGCTTGATTTGTTGTTGGTTTTGACTCCTTAGTGCAAAATAAAATACAGTCTAAAACTAAATTACTTGCCTTCTGGACTTAGGTTTCACTAAACAAGTTTATTAATGACATGATTGACCAAAATGGAAAAGAATTAAGCTTCTTTAGCAACCATTTATGCAGTAATGTAAATATTCAGTTATTTTTGCTTAACAAGAAGAGTAAACAGATCACAAGTATACAGGTCGAACATATAGAAATCAACCTGTGTTTCTTATTACACAGATCTAGAAGGCTATTTTTTCTTGAAAATAATGATTTTATTCTGTTCCATTATTCATTTGGCTGTCTGAATAGGTAAAATTGGATTTCCTTAAAGAATTGTTGATTTTTTTAATGATTAAGTTTAAATATTTGTTTAAGATTAAACCTGGTGCATAAACATTATTTTTCATTTCAGAAGACAGCACTGCTTGGGGTTTTGTTATTGCAATTTATTTACAAAAGCTGTATTATTGCTTCATAATTTGAATGTATTTTCACTTTAGAGAAGACTGTCCAAAACTTTACAGTGATTTATATTAGTGTTGAGTCTGAAGCCTTTTTACGTACTCAAATACCACTTTCACATGAGCAAGGTTCATTATCCCTTTATCCTTTTATGCTGTTGAAGAATGCCCACATTGCTGCATATTGCTGATACCCACCTCAAGGGAGGGAAACCAGAGTTGTTGTCTGACTCCCACACTTCAGCTTACCAAGCTTGAATTTTCTGTTTCTTTTTTTTTGCTAGGTAATAAAGCAGTTTAAATGTAAAGCAACAACCTTGCTGTTGTTACTCAAACACTGATGAATTGATAACAAATCCCTAAAATCATGTTTAGAAACAAGAAACTATTTTAATCCACTTAAAATTATACTTTAGAGGGTATATGTATTCTGGAAAAAAAAATATAGCAATGGTGAATTCAATTTACCAACATATTCTTCTTGCCTAAAACGCTTCCTTGACCACAATTTCCATGAGGGATCAAGCCAAAGAACAGTCTAGCCCAAAACCCCACAGCAGCTAATAGTAGATATTTAGGAAAAAAAATGTAAGAAACAGGGCAAGTAGAGAATGCTCTTTCATCTCATAAAAGCTTCCATGAATCAGTAGGTCAATTTTATCAGTGAAACTCCAGGGTTTTGTTCCAAAAAATGATGTATTACATTTTTAAGCCATTTAGACCTTTGACTTTCTTGTTGCTCTGAGGTAAAGAGGTCCACAGTGTAATAATAGCTTCTGTGAAAACAGTATTTCCCTTTGCTCTCCCGAAAAGTTCTGCCTCCTACTTGTGTTGGCTGAGCCTCATATCCTTCATATATTACAAGTTAAGTAGTGAGTAATCATTCCCAATACCCCTGACACTCACTAGAGATAAACTTCCATCATATCAGCTTCCTCAAGCTACTGGTTGTATGAAATGAGGTCATATCTTTTCTGCAGGTCTCTGCTTGCCTCTTGTTCAATTGTGACTGAGAAGATTTTTTTTTTCTTTTCCTTTTTAAGCTTATAATCTTTATCTGTGTTGGTCATATATCTTGCAGTCATCCTGCTGCTTTACTTCATTATTCTCCTAGGTGTTTTACCATGTAGCTTATGTTAGTTATTTCTGCAATTACTTTTTCTATCTTTTATATATATAGTTCTATGCTTGCTACTTCTAGATCTCCTTTTTATCACTATATGCTTCTTGATTAGCATCTCTATAGAACGGATCACCATGCGATCCAAAGTTCTACAGACTCTCCACATATTACTGACTCACAAACTTGAAAATATTTCCCTGATTCTAATACTGACAGATTTCAGATGGTTTAGTTTATTATTTACCACATTGCTTGGCTCTCTTCCTACTTCCTGATATTTCCATCTGAGTAATGACAAATTGAAATTTCCACTCTCTGGTTTCAGATGTGATATCTTTTGGAAGCTGTTAATCCAACCACAAAAGAGCTTTTAAAGTGTACTTTATTTGCAATATCCTGCCCTAGAACCAACACTAGCAGAAATATCACATAAATTCATGCCTTGATTTTTAAGAAACAGAAGTAGTCCAAAAGAGTCCATTCAACTAGTTACACTATTTCTTCCTCTTCAACTCATGGCTTAAAGAACTCCTTTGCATATTCTTGAAATTAACAGTTAAAGAATGGAGCATGTGTATATGTTTAAAAGCATAAAAACTACTAACAAATCATTTTCTTTCATGTGCCTTATTTCTTGGAATTTTTTCAGAAGGAAGACAAGCTGCTTTTGTTGTTTATTTTTCTTATTTTAAAAACTATACAAATAACTTAATTTGAATGTAAAAAACCCAACAAAAATAAATAAAATAACCTACAATAAGGTGGGAGCACAGATGGTCAATAAACAAATTTCATTCTCCAAATGTATTCTAAATTATGGAAATTTGAAAGCTGACTGTAAGTACTATAAATCAGCAAGTATTGTGCACCTGACCCCACAAAGAGCAGTGTTTGTGTCCCAAACCTGCACTGCATTGTGCAGAGCTGGACTCTCAACATGCACATAGGTCTCTGAGCTGGGCCAAAGCTCCCTGTACCTCTACCTTTGGATGGGCCTCTCTGCACTTTTACTCTGCCTGCAGAGGCATTGCACCAAAAAGAAAATGTAGCACCTCTTCTGTAGCAAAGGCACAAACTGTTGGGCACTTCTTTTGCTTTAGGTTTCATATATGTTGTGCATAAAACAAAATGAAGGACTCTGCAAGAGCGAGTGAAACCACTAAGGGCTCTTCCTCTTGACAAGGTTATACACTACGCAAGTTGTAACTAAGAAAAAAAAGCTGTGCTTTCACACATCTTTTTTTATAAATGTGCCACATATAGGGAAATGGATAAGAGCTTGATTTGATCTCCTAGGTCCTATTCGCATGATATATGTATACATATACATTTATAAACTGTTCTGGCAGGGTTTGATATGTCCTGGCTTTGATTCTTATTTTACACTATTCACAGCGTGAAATACATGTCCCTTTTCTCTGTGTGTGTGGAAAAGTGAGACAACTGACAGTCCTCGTCAAGTGTCTTACAGCTATGAAAGCTGTGAGGAAGTAATGATTTCTCACCAGGAGCACTGGTGTTTACAAGTCCCAGTGTGTTACCCAAACAAATAAACAAGCATGACAGGACAAGATTCGTCAGTCAGTTTATTCCTCGCATTCTGTGAATACAACCCTTTTACCCCTTATTCCCGTAGCGTTCCTAACCAAAACTCACCTCTTTCACTAAATCCCCTATAAAGCAATCCTAAGAATTTGTCTCTGAATATACTAGAGGTAGTTCACAGCAATAATGTGAGACACACATACTCCAACCTTAGCAGCAGATAATTTTTGATTAACATTCTCTGTTACTTTTGTAGCAGTGGCACAGGAGGACCCATTTCTCTGCTGCATTTCTCCATTTTCAAAACAGGAAGACTGGCTGCACCTTACTAATAAGCTTACTAAGCTTATTCTGTTCTCTGTCCCACCACTGCTTAAAGAGGGAGCACCCTGGGCAGGCAGGCTCTGCAGCTCACTGTGAACCCCGTGTTTCATGGGCTTTCCATGGATGTACTATTCCCAACCACGAAGCGAATCAAGGACAGCTTAGAAGCAGCCTTTAATGCAAGATATCCCCATGTGCCTCTACATTTTTAACCAATGTGTACCAGATCCCTTATAGTAAAAATATTAACGTGTTTGACGTCAAATTGTTCACATTTGTAACTCTAACATGTTTTTTGTTGTGTTGAATTTTTATTTTTTTAGCAGTAGTGGTCTCATCATGAAAATAAATTGCCTTTTTTTTGCTTAACTACTGAGGAACAGTTTAAATATAACCACAATTCAATAAACTAAATGAATACACTACTCGGAAAACCGGAATGTACTACCTGAAATTCAAGTTGAGATGCTAACCATCAAAACATCAACAGAAGACATTAAACTCCCTGTCACAAATGTGCAACATTTCTCATTTCATTGCAACAAAAATGGCTGTGACAGAGTCATTGAGACTTTAGAAGTTCTATTAGGAATCCTCTCACTTTAAATCAGATGGATTGATAACCAGCTGAAGTAGTGCCAAATGGTATTAATGAACAAAATCATTTATAATATTTCATTGTTATTCTCCATATTTCCATCTTTTTTTTTCTTACGTTCTGAGTCAAGTGATTCATTTACCCATTTAGGAATTGCAAAGAGAAATAAACCTGTGAAATACAGTCATAAATTATTGGAATTTACTTTCTTGAATGTCACAGCTAATATAATTTGTTTTCTTTAAAATATCACTGATTATTTTTAGAACATTAGTTCACTTTATACAGCCTACCATAGAATGCAGAAACACAGCACTGTTAATCCTGAATATCTTCTTTATGCAGAACATTCATTAACATTAAAATAAAAACAGTGTACTGAAACCCTGCTTCAAATTAATGACTGCTATTAACAAGAAGCCCTTTCTGTATGTGAAAAAAAAAATGTCCTATGGATTTCTTTACCTGGCTTCGAAGTACGTTCGAGTTCCATCTGAACCTTTACTGTGTGGGTTCACAGATCTCCTCCATGTGGGTTTTCTGGTGACTTGATAAGGGTTAAATAGGCAAGGCATCTCTTAAAGTTAATAGGATATCTTTTCTTTATCTGTAAATCTGTCTTTTAAAAAGGCTAAATTGGTTGAGGCTATCAAATAGCTTCAAACACTAGAAGGAAGGACATAGACATCCACACCATGCTTTCATGTACACTGCATTTGCTTTGAAAGTCAAGATAAAACATTACTTAATGAGAATTCTCGGTAACATGGAGTATAATATTCACCTGTACTTTTGTTACTGCATAACAGCTACTCACAGATTTGAATAAAGATGAATGTATATAATATTATTCTACTGACAGACAACAGAATTGTGTCACACAAAGCTTTAGTGTTTAAAGTGATGAAGTGATGAAAGTGTTTCTCCACTTGAAGGAAATAATGAAGACAAAATCTTTTGAAGTGGGATCTATACTGTATTTTTGTAAATGGTTCAAGGAATTGAGAATTATTTCAGCACACCAGAAAAATGCAGACAAATGGGAAGTCATAAAAAGGGTTTGCATGACAAAAAAATTTGTCTGCTCTGTTCCATACACCTGTTAATCCTACATATAAATTGTCTTTATTTGTGTCCTTAGATGATTACCTTGTAGTTATAGGTTTTGGTTTTGATGTTACCAGAAAGATTATACAACAGAAAGAAATGTTCTGAAAGAATTACACCCTCTAAAACTATTTTTTTTCTATTTTGATTTGCAGCAGGAAGAACAAAATAATAAATAAAATAAAATAAAATAAAAATAAATTAAACTTAAAAATGGTCCTCTTGCTTTACATGTCTTTCCTTTAGCTTTGTCTGCAACATGTATTCCTGCTCAGCCTCATTTCCTAGCAACCCACTGCAGATATGCTACAAAAGAAGCAGACACTTTGGAACACAGGAAGAGATTGTTACCGTGGCATGCACACCTTCTGAAAGGCATGCCTTGGTTGCTAGCATATAACTATGTCACAAAATTTCCTCGAATTAAAAGTTGAAAAGAAGGAACTCGGAACTCTTCCTTCCAAAACACTCAGGAGGCCTCATTTGGGCGGATTCATGGTGCATAAGTAAAAAACAATTAGAAATATAAGGAAGAAATCCATAGTGCAAGTACAGTATCTCATATGTATATTGCTATTTATTTAATCTAAACATCAGAATCTCCTATTTATTCAGTGCCCAATAAGTTAATATGAGGAAGATATAAAAAATCTTGTTTCCAAATATTTGGGAATTTACTCCAGTCTGTAAAATTTTTACATTCTTCAGGTCTTGTGCCACATAAATCCTAGGTATTAAAAGCATATGATCAATTGCTTTTTTTATCTCAAACAAAAACAAAGGAGAAAAGTAAACCACATAAGACTACTTTTGAATTCTTCACCAATTCTTACTTTTAATGCTAAAGAAGAAATGGCCTCTGTCAGCCATTTGCAAAATTCTTAAGGTATTTGTGCTAAAGCCTCATGGCATCCAAAAATTCAGGACTCATTGGATATCAGATTGGAAGGGAATTTGAATGGGGTAATTGCCACTTATGCATCTTTTTTTCTTCACATTATGAAGAAATGCACAGGTAGGTAGCAGAAGATGAAATAACAGCAAAGAAAAAGAATCCAGACTTGTTCTCTCCCACTATCATAGAATTGAATTGTGGCTCATGCCGAGAAAATTATCCCATCTTTCCTCTGTACACGTTCCTCCTATTACAGTATGGGGAGAAAGGCAAGCACATGTCAAGTTTAACCTTTTGATCTATATAATATGCTGTTACTCCTACAGCCTAACTCCCAGTTTTCAAAAAGAATCACCTAACATTTTCTTTCAGTAAAAAGTTTATAATCATTTTGGTGTTACCAAAGAAAAAACAATGCTATTCAAGGTTAAAAAAAAAAAAAAAAAAAAAAACAAAAAAAAAACAAAAAAAAACCCCAAAAAAACACAACCAAACAAAAAAAAA
>VZTH01002005.1:200264-242092 GCA_013397815.1 Aleadryas rufinucha
AAAAAAAAAAAAAAAAAAAAAAAAACAAAAAAAAAACCAGAACATTTTTATATCAATTATTAAAAGGCAGAAAAAAAAGATTCTATTATCCTGTTGCTACACCAGCTGTATTCCTGCCACACACAATATTGAATACAACAATTTATAGACCAAATAAAGTAAAATAAAAATTAAAATTGAGGCGTTCCCATTTTTCCACAAGAAATGTCTAGGTTTTGCCTTAAAAAAACACAATTGTGTTCTTCAGCAGAAGAGTGTAGGACAATCAAGCCAAGAACCATGGGATCACAGCATCTCTACCTGGCAGGTAGGCAGCCTCCCCTGAATCCTGGAAGTCAGTCCCCTCCGAACTCGGTTGATTGTTGCATTGCTGCTTTCATGCTTTTCCTTCTTCACTAACTTTGTTTCCAGCCCATGTACTGCACCTTACATCACATACCTGTTTCTTAGGATGTTAAAGAAAAAAAAAAAGAAAAAGAGAGAAATTTAGCCAGCTAGAGAATGGCTAATCACAGACTCAAAGATGCCCTGGAGAGATTTCCATCTGGTTTGGTAGAGGTTCATAACTGCTTCCCAAACCAGCTGTTATCCATCACTCACAAGGTTTATGTCATGTCCTCTGCTGCCCTTCAAGTTTTCCCAAGGCCAAGGGATTCACAGCTGCATTCCAATCTCTGCAGGCTCCTAAAAGGACATCTGCTGCTGGCAGAAGCTGATAAATCAGCCTGAGGACATGAAGTCCCAGATAGCACTCACAGAATCACAAGGTTTTGGGCACCCGCTAAGGCATCCTACTACTTTGCTTACCTCTAGTAAAGGGGAATGAATTTCTCTCCTACTACTTGTTCAGTTTCATAGGTGTCATTCCTTCATTTTGTTTCCTTTCCCACACTTGCAACTTGTGGAGCTGGTTGTTAGCATGGAAGTAAACTCCAGATACATATTTCTGAAGAATGGAGAGGTTAAAGAGAAGGTTGTTTGGGGACTTTGTTTGCAGAGGATGGTTATGGCAGGCTCCCATCTAAGTAAACAGCTGCTGCAAATTTGATGGGCTCTAATGACAGTCTAATACTTCAGACCTCATACTTCAGACCTACCTTATAGGCCTCATATATGACTTCTCAGACACAAATGGTATGAACTGCTTCTACTCAAGCTGGTGAATGAAATTCCCAAATTCAGCCAGCCAAATTATTCTCTGTAGGCACCTTTTTGACATTATTGACTGTAGAGGCAGTTATAAGTAGCTGGTACAGAGATATCTTCCTTTGGTCATATGAGCTGCATCCATCATGTCCTCGTTCCTGTTTCTGTGATGTCAGCATTATCAACAATTTTTAGAGCCATATGCAGACCCTTTGGACTCATAATAGAGCCTACTGGGTCTAGCTGGGTTGGAATTAATTTTCTTTTTATGGATGAAACAGCATCACTTGGAGAGTTTGACTGAGGGAGTACATCTATGAAACCATTAATAGGCTGAAAGGGGACACTGCCAAGACAGATGATTCAAAATGGTCAGGGGGATGTTCCATACTATGCAATGTTATGCCCAGTGTTAAAAAAAGAAATAGAGGATGGTCGTAGTGGCTTTTGAGGTGACTGCTCTTTGGAGGCTAATTGTCTGGCCAAGGTGGGGGTAAGTGGTTTGAGGTTTTTTCCCTCTCCTTATCTTACCTTCCTCTATTCAACTGCTTTTATTTTTACCTTTGAGGGTTTTTTTCTCTTATTCTTCCTATTTTTTTCTTCTCTGTTGCTGGGGTTGGAAGAGCAGCTGTGTTGGTGCTGGTCTGCTGTCTGGGGCCAAACCACCACACAGAGACAGTGCAAAACCATTAGATGGGCCAGTTCAAAAGTTGGGGTATGTGTCCACCTGAGAGGAAATACGGTATGAAGAACAAAAGAAACAAGAAGCAGTCACTAGGTTCATTTCCTCTAACCTTAATGCTTTTTATTTCTTTTTTTTTCTGACCTGCCTAATTTACATCATTGTGCTATAAACCAGAGCTTTTAGTGACTAGCAATGTTTGTCCACAGACATTTTCAGCCTCACTAAGTATAGAAATTCATACTCATTGCAGCTAACACTCAAATGTGAATAAGCTGTTGAGTTATTTATTTGCTGAGAAAAAACACGACTGTGAAAATAAGTTGTGCCAAATCTCTAGCATACTGGCAACTCCTGGATACTAGCTCACTTAAACAGTCCAGAGCTGTAGTGACTTTTGTCAGTGAGCTTGAAATGTAAATAAAGTATAATTCAAAGTTTTAGTCAAGTGGCATACTTGGTATGTCCCAAACATTCAGTCCTATCTGAATGCTGCAACTTGTGTTCACACCTGTAGACATTTCACCAGTACTTGCCTCTATTCTGTTCTCTCTTAGCTGTATTTGGTGTGTAACTCTATTTTTTCATGGAGCTCTTCCATAGGAAAGAACTGTGTTGGCTTCCTACTGTGGACAAATAGCTCGTGAGAGGCAGACAACTGACAATGGTGTAAAAGTAGTTCAAGGTAGTTGTTTTTTTATGAATGAATAACCTGAAATAGAATTGCTACTACCTTATTTTTATCTGTGCAATCAACACACAACAAGAGTAGGATGTGTTCATTGTGCCATGTGAAGCAACTCCCAGTTGCACCAGAGGAGTGAGTTCCATCATGTGATTGTCCAGCTGCCAGAGCTCAGCTCCTCTGCTGCATGCATTTTGGAGTTGAATCAAGGAGGTCAACTTAGATGTTTAGTATGCCAAAACACAAAGAGCCACTTAAAATAGCAAAAAAACCAAGGCTGGAAATGAGATTTCAGTGTAATATTTGACATTCATACAAATCACATAATACCAACAAAGCAGATGTTTGTTATGATAGCTTATCTTGTTCCAATTGCAATTACACTCAAGTGAGCAGGTCCCTTAGTTGCATGTAATCTTCTGTCTTTTGACCCTGAGAACCAACTTGAAAATCTTGGCTCGTGCTGTGATATAACATAATATCTTATCTACTTCCTCTTTAATTGCACTAGCTTATCTCCTTAACTGGTCAAATTTGACAAGAAATTTCTGTATAAGTTTATATCTCTGCTATGCTTCTTATGCTGGGGCCAACATATATCAGCTAGACACAATAGGAATAATACAGTTACTTTACTTATAATGTTTTACAAGTACAATTAGAAATAAATTACAAACACTAAATGGAAAGCAAATTTTAATGTTCAAAAGAAAATGCTTCTGCAAAATTAGGACACATTTCCTTGAACAAAACTTAAAGTTGAATACAGTGAAATTAAGAGTAAGTGAAGTTTTGAATTGTATTCCTGTCATGACTAGCTTGTTTCTTGTTATCTGTGTTAATGTCTTTGAAATTACTCAGGTAAAATAAGATTCAATACCCTTCATAGATTTAAAATAAGCCAATTTCAGACTTAGTCATTACATCATGGCACAAGTGCTGCTATTATTTGTTAAATTCCCTGTAAATTAGGTCTTGATCAAAATAGGGTACAATTCGATGATGAAAATAAAAGACTACTTGAAATACCTCTTTTTTTATTATGATAGTGATTCAACCCAAGAGTTTCATAAATGACATATATTTTATATCATAACACTGAAGGAAGAAAGCCATATTATACTGCTGTAGCAAGGCTTCTGTGAAATCAGAACTTCTTCTGTAAGAAGCCATCATATAACACCTAGCCACAGGAGTATTTCTGCAGAAAAACAAAACACTTTGGGTATTTAACTGCCACTGTGTGAGGTGAAGACAATGTAGTCCTCCTGGAAGGCTCCCTGGAACAAGGGACAGTGGGGAAAAAGTGCTCTCTGCTAGACATCCAAATGTCTACCAAAGATGTACATGAACACTGCCCCTGGGATTCATCAAGACCAAAAATGTCTCCCCATGTCTGTACAGGTTATTTAGATTCCTTCTATGTGAATGCACCGAAATAACCATTTTAGATTAATTTACCCTAAAGTTGTTCACCTTAATCTACACCTAAGTCTATTAAACCCATATCTCAGACTAGCCTTGAAGAGTCTTTACACGAACTTTGATCAGATCCGGATCTTTAAGTAACTTGGATTTTTAAACTCTCTGCTATGCCGTTATTTTGAGGCTTTGCCTGTCAACAAAATTTATCAATTCTTTGTTGTATGCTGACATGGCTTCTTTCTATTAGCTTGTTTTAGTTCTTTTTACATATATTTGATATGTTTTTTTGGTGGGGGGGGGCAGAGATAGAAACAATCTAGGAAAAATATTTTTTAAAATGCAGCTAACCTGATCAAGATTCTTTCCTATACCAAGTGTGTATGTGGACTCTAGAATCTCTTAGCATATTCTCAGCTCTGTGTAGTCATTCACAAAATTCTATCCTTAACATTCCTGAAACACCCTGAAGGGTTCAAAGCATATTTATAGGATATATTCAGGAAAAGCACACAGATTCCTAATCTTATCATCTGAATACACGACCCAACATTAGTCTAGAGATCTGCAGCTGTCTTTTGTGAAGGGAAATACCTTGATGATTCCTTCAGATATTTTTGAGTTTTGATGGGAGGTGTGCTTATCTTTGCTTTTTTTTTCTGAAGAAGTTTTTTTTCTCAACTTCACTGCAATGCAGAAACTGTGCAATAGACGTCTTCTCTTGCTCTGACTGAAGAAAACCTGTCCTATGAACTTAATATCTTTATGGCTAGAGGAGGAAAAAGTGTTCCTTGTTAAAGATTCATCTAATTCAGATAGCTCAAGATGATCCTTCAGGCATTAAATAAGGAGCTTTATCCACTTAAATTCCTGAGTTTAAGGTAAAGCAAGACACAGATGGAGCAAGTAACAGGACCAAAGGTGGGAGAGGAGACAGTGGCAAAAGACTGTTCAAAGACAGAGGAAAAGTACAAGTGTCTGAGGAGCTTCATCTTCTTGTTAAGAGCTACTAAGACCTGCACAAAACACTTCTTTTGCCTTATGTTTCCAACTCTCCCCACCTTGCATCACTGTGAAGAAAAAGGACTTCTCAGGTGAACTCTTATACCCCTAATCACATCATAGAATCATAGAATGCCCAGATTTGGATGGGCACCCAAGGATCATGAAGTCCAACTCCTGCCCCTATGCAGGAAAATCCCAAGAACCTCATCATTTGCCATTGTCTAAACACTTAATGAAGTCTGTCAGTCTTAGTGCTGTAACAACTTCCATGGGGAGCTTCTTCCAGTGCTCAACCACATCATCACAATGTCTTAAAAATGGCTTTTTTTGCCTTCACCCTGCAATCTACATATAAGAGAGAAACTGTAACCTAAAGACATAGCAACCTAATGTTATATTTAAGTGACAAATCCCTGGATCATCCTGTTGGAACTACAAAAGACCAACAGCCCCATCTGAGACCACATGCCCACCCGACACAGAACGTCGTGTCTGACAGAAGAGACTAGCAAATGCCTCAGAAGCCATTTTAAAACAAGGCATGCAAGGTACAAGTTATACATGCCTAGACTGTTTTCCCAGATACCAGCAAATTGAAGTCAGCTCAAACAAGGCTGACAACACCAGTGGAAGTACACTGGAGCTGCAAACAGTGTTTTATCCCCAGGAAAGAATTGTAAGCACAGAAAAACTCATCTCCAAAGAAAACCAAAGGTGAATGGTAGTGTGAAGAGGGAAACATTACCTTATTGCAGCATCAGGAAACTAAAATCCTTTATAGGCTGATTAAAATGCAACTGTGAGTCATGAGGAGAAATAAAGGACTAACATTTAGCCAGTGCCCTGCCCCCCATCCTCCCTGAAAAAAAAGTTAAACAAGAACAGGTTGAATGTTTGTGGGTAAGTGCTTTCCACAGCAGAAAGGGCAGATTAGATGGAACCAGAGATGATTGTCTCATCCTTCTTAAGCACAACCTGAGCTTCAGTTTTAAAAAGCTACTTAGTTTTACCTGTACTTGGTTGCAGATTCTGTATTTGTTTCTGTATCTGATTTTTAACAGCTAAGTTAAAAACCATGCAGTCAAGTGTTTAAAATCTTTCAACTACACCTCCCTTTAAAATCAGAGATCTAGTAAAACTGGCTCAATACAATTCCAAAAATACATGTAGAAATACAGTTTTCTTTAAAAACACTGTAACTTTGAACTCACATTGGTGTTTATGCAGGAGTAGAACATTATCCTCCAAGAACAATTAAGATAATCGCTGAAGAAATACAGGAACTGTAGCTAATGAAAAAAATGCAAATGCGGTTCATTACATATTAGTATTGTGTTACACTGAATAATTTTCCTTATATGTGTTCTACAAATTTGGCAAGCGTTATAATTTGCTTGTAATGGCAATAGGGAAAAAATTGTTTTTAAATGTAATACCTTTGGCTAGGAGGGTTAAGCAACAATCAACCATATCGTAAAGGTTTTTAGTGAAGAATAAATAACCTCAATCTTATTTCATTTGCTTGTTCCTGCTCATGAAAGTGTAAATGTTTTTGTGTGTGTGTGAATAATCCAGGTAATGTTTCCTGAATGAACCTCTTAAAGCAGTAATACTTAAATAGGAGGAAGGAGGTTTAGGTGATTATCACATGACCCATCAACTCCGTAGAAGAGGAAACTCTGAATTCCCATTTTTACAAATATACAGTCCAATGCTGAATAGTGGAGCTAGAGATCATGGATCAAATAAACAAGGCTACTGCATTCATCGGAGGATTGATAATGCAGCATAGAATGTTTAAACACCTTCTTGCCAACACCATAAACCAATGCACCTCATTCACTTCACTGATGTTTGAGGACTTGAGGATTGAAATAAAAGATTTGATTCCTGTTAGGATATGTGCTATAAAAACAGCTGTAAAAACAGACTGTGAAAATGAAGGCTGCATTTCGTGTCAGAGCACAATAGGTCAAAGTTTTGCCCAGCCCATGATATTTGTAACATGGCTCTCTTATTTTCATTACAGGACTCAGCCTTGGTATAGCAAGTGATTTTCACAAACTGAAGGACTACTCTGAACTACTTTTGTAAACAGGATTGCATTATGTACAATTAGTTAAAGATCTTTATTTCCCTTAATCGGCTTAGAATTTCAACTTCACTCTCACCAGTATGTTGGTGAAGGATTAGTTCCAGGTAGGTGCATCAGAAGCTATGTGTAGAAGCATATGCAAAATTAGGGTGGTGTATGCTTCCCTCAGTTACTGGCTTTGGGGAAAGAATGTACCCATTTCATTCAAATGAATGAATCTTTGAAGATCCAAGCTGTTTCATGAGCTTGTCTGGGTTCAGTAGTGTGAAGCTGCTCTAGAAATGTTTCCCCATGTGACACAGGTTGTGATGAGGGCAGAAGAGATCCATGACAAAGGAGGTCCATTTGATGCTCTGAGTAAAAGAGACATGACATTGGGATGCATAGGAGAGAAGTTAGAAAAAATACAAGTGAGAACAGAAAAGTAAGAAAGATTTTTACTATCCAAATTCAGTTCCTTTTCATGAAAAGCAACATTTAGGGAATAGCCTTGAGGTGAATCCTGGATCCTAACGTGGGAGAAGCAGAAATTTTCCAGGGCATTACAGAAACTTTGTAATACTATTTTTAAGTCAAGCTTAAGGGTATTATTTCCTTTCCCTGTACTTCCTGATTGTAGTATAATAAACTCAAGTTTCCTTTGATCTTGTAAAATGCCCAGCATTATGAGTGATTTCAGGGTTGATAACAAATTTTCAGCATCCCAGACCCCAGGGAGACAAGAGTTTCCTCAAGAATACTGATGTCTTTCATATCCTGTCATTCAATGGTCAGAGATCCCCAGAACTGTAGGCACTTCACCTTCCTTCAGCTGCAAAGTTCCCAGTCTTCAGATGGAAAATCAGAGCTTGAGACACTTTTTCCTAAGGCAGAGCAAAGGATGGAAGATTTCAAACTGTATTCTCTTTCAGATTATAACAGAAGGAATTTTGGCCAGGGATGGGAATTAAAGCACAGCTTTTCTGAATTAAATAAACTTAATTGCAAGTTGATCAAAATCAGCCTTCTTTGGACCAATAAAAAAATATATTATGTTCATTTTGGGGTTTATTTTTCCCTTTTTCCACTAGTATAAAATATCTGCAATTTAACTAAACACTCTAAAAGCACTTGCAAGCAACTTTCTGATTTCAGTGTGTTCATCCTTTCATGATTGCCAGGGTCATTTATGTCTCTCTCCTCTAGTCCTCTATAACTCCTCCACAGTTAATGAATTAGCATTCAGGTCTACTGTTTTTTCAAACTATTCTACAAAAAAATAGAAGTCAGTATTCTCAGAACCTGTAATGAAAGCATTAAATCAATTAAAAAATAAAAAACATTTAATTGATGCCCAGTATTCTTTGGTTAGTTGTGTTATGGACACATAGCCAGATCTGATCTTCACTTGAATAAACTGAACTTTGTAAAGGTTCTGAGTCACAGAAATCCAGCATATTAATGGAATTAGATCATTGCAGTTTAAAATACACTTCAGAAGATTTTCTGACATATTTATTAATTTTTCCCAAGAAGGCAGAAACAAATTTATATAAACTCAAAATCCAGTCAGAGTAATAGAAAAGTCTCACCAAGTCCTGAGCAAGTCATTAATCCTAAACATTTAATTTAGAACCCAGTATGGTGCTGCTACTCTCAGCTACCATACAAAAAGAAGTGTGAGTTTCAAAGATGTTATACTTACATCTATCACAGTTACATTCTGATCTGAAGTGAGGCCACAGCATTCAGTATCCCTTAAATGTTTCATTTCCTTTATGTAGCACGGTGGTCTAATGTTTTGTACTGAAAAGATAATGAAAAACTCAGGAGAATGAAGAGGAAATCAAAGGGAAAGGATGTGTCAAAGAGAAAAGGCAGACAGCATGATTTGAAAAACCTTTCTGGCTTGCTTGAAATGAAATGTCAAACACACTATTTCTAATGCTGCTGGTCCTCCTGCTGTTTCTGATTCTGATATTTCTTAAAGCCTAGGATGTCCAAAAAAAAGGAAAAAGTAAAAGGACAACTTTTAAAAATTTTATAAGCTCAAGAACATTAAAATTTTTTCCAATGGTCATTATATAAGTGTATATATACTTCATTAAGGAAGCATATTAGCTCATACAGTATCTGGACAACAAATCTGCTAGAAGTGTGAAAATCAGTCCTAGTTCGCCTAATGTGGGACCTATCTTCCAAAATCACAAACCACTGCTATCTATCTCCTAGCAACTGCTAGAAAGCCTGGTAACCGCAAGAGCATTTTTTCTCATTATTTTATATTTTTGAATCACCTTCGTGGAATAGATTCTTATCTGTGATTTCATAAAGAAATAAAGAGCCTTTAGAGCCTCTGGAGGTGATCTTTCTTGGCTCAGTTGTATGGAAGGGTATTATGTTTGGATACTATATGCATCTACTGTACTGCTACAGTACTTTACTGAAACCCAGAACTACTCAGGCAGTTAAAGGGAGTATTCAAAATGGATTTAGGTCTGAAGTTCTGCATGTGCAAATCCTTACAAAGAAGAGATTCCAGTCTGTCCCTCATGGTGAGCCAGGAAAAATGGCCATGAGAGAGAACCCTCCTTGTTTCAGCAGCTATCAAACATCCAGGAGAACTGGATGTGTTTAACAAATGTAATGTGTGTACTTGTAAAGGTGGAATAACTGAGTGAGGTAAAGATGACCCTACCAAGCCAGAAGGTACTCCTCCAGACACAGAATTTCACACTCACAAAGAGAACAGTTTCTTCAGGTCACTGCTTGGTTGTCCACATGGAAATGTGCCTAGCCAGAAAAGGGTGGTACTTTGGGAAATAAGCAATGTCTTCTCTTGAAGTTGATCTTATCCAGAAAGTCTCAGAATTTTAGAAACTTACATACGTTCCCAGGAAAAAAAAAAAAAAAAAAAAACAACAAAAAAAAACCCCCACAACTTAGGAAAGTTCCCAGAAAAAAAAAAAAAAGGAAATAGAGTGGAAAGATTATTTGCTGTCAAAATTACAGCAGAGATAAATGAAAGCTAAAAAATCAGAAAAATAGAGTACTAAAATATAGTTCTTTTTCTGCAAACTATTTACTCAGTAAATTAAACTGAAGGAATATAAAATGAAGATGACCTCTCTACAGGGGTAAGCGGACCCATGGAGTAGATGAGTACAGTTTAAAAACAGAGAACAATTCTGACAGTGTTCTGAGAGCTAAAATATAGAGACAAACTTAAAAACATAGTTTCAGTTAATAAAATATACAATTTCACACAAAGGACAGTTGTCATGTGATGCCTTTGCCTCTGTGTGCAATGAAGCAGCAAGCTTCCCGGCTTTCCAGTATTTGTCCTTTCATTTTATTATAAAGCAGGGACTGTTAAATAGCTTTCCTAACTTCTGTCATTTTGTGTCATTCATACAAAAATATTCAAATTAGGGACCCCTAGTCAGAACTGTAACTTTGGAAGGTTTCACAGGAATTTTCTAAGGGATTTATTCTACCCAACAATTCAACATTGAATAGAATGCCAGTATAAAAGTGCCTCAAAGGCATCTTTCCATGTTCAGTTTTTCATGTATTTTTATTAGAGATACATCTGCTTTTTATTCACTCTGATCTGCTTGAATGAGTCTTCTTTGTATCATAGGATCTATAGGAAAAGAAGTGACTGAAGAGTATCCCAAGTGTTCCTTCAGGTTTTGAATTCAGTCCTCTTAAATGTTTCCTATGTCTCAAACGGTTCTTTGTTCATTTGCAATCCTTGTTTTGAAACACTGAATTTCCTTATGCAGTACATAATTATATATACTTAATTCCATCTAAGTATCTCTCTATCTAAAAAAAATCAACAAAGTGATGCGTTAGCTAAAAGGTTCAAAAAGGCTCACCAAAAAATATCTTATCACATATAAATATAGGCAGAATACATGCCCAAGTATAAAGGTCTGACAATTTTTGTTTGTTGTAATCATTTGGTGATTAGGTAGAGATTAAAAACTGGCAAAAAACATATCGAAAAGGTAACATTTGAAACATATCTAAAGAAGAGAGAAAAATAGGTCAGGACAACTGCAATATGGTTTTCAAAAAGTGTTTTCATATATAGAAAGAATAAATTACTAAGAGCCTATTGTCTATTAACTCAGAAAATGTGGGTTTAGGTCTCGTAGTCTGACACTACTGCAATGCTTTTTACCAGAGCAAAAAATAAAACTGCTCAATGAAATTTCATGGCAGTGTCACTATTATGACCACTGCTATCACAAAGAATGTGTTGGCGAGTTTAATTCTGAGTGTTTGTTTTTTCATCACAAAACAGAATGGGATACAGATGCTTTATCTTGTCTTCATTAATTCTCTGGAACAGGAGCACTGGCAGGTTTGAGGACATGTCATACAGTTCTTGAAGGGATCATGAGTAGAAGGGAGATTTTAAGTAGCCTCATAAGCAGGTGTTTTGCTGCCTGTCACTAATTGCATCTGTCTTTGCTGAGGCACTTTGTTGTTTTGAGAGACTGTTGATGCAAGCATGGGGTTTTTTAAGGTAGACATTCTGTTAAAGAGATGTGCTGCCTTCTGCATCTGCACAGCCAGGACCTGTCAAGATTTCTGCACATTTTTTTCCTCTAAAACCATGGCACATACCTGCAGAAATCATACACCTGCAGTAAATTCTGAGAACGCCTCATTGCTGTTCTCTTTGTTTTATACCAGAAGGCTGTAAATACGGAGTAGGGGTCGGGAAAAAATGGATGAACAACAGAAAGAGCATGTACTTCATGGAGTGAAGATGAAACTGAACTACTGGCATCTCACAGAGATCAGTTAAGTGTTTTGATTATCAGTAGGTTTTATACATTTCTGGAATCAGATTCATCTCCAGGATACTTCCTAGCTGAGCAACCCATACTCCAGAAGGAAATGGTTGTGATCAGCTTGCTCTCAAGGAACTTTGAACACCAAATGCGGTAACAACATGCAGTCAACACAGGTAGACAACTCTATGCAAAGCAAACCTTCTGAAAATGTAGAATATAGAGAAAATGAGAATGTAGAGACTTAAGCAGTGTCTGTTTGGATGCACCCTTGTAGAGGTGCATTACTTGCTATTGTGGCTTCATTGTCACAGAGAGCCAGGAAGGAGAAGCACAACTTACTAGCAGTAAAGACCTTTTAAAACTATTTGTAATAAAGGTCAAATCTACCACTATGTTTATTAGGAATTGTAACATCAGAGATGTGTGTTTCACCTTGACTTCTACAGTATTTGTGTTTCACTCTTTTATCCCTGATAATACAATACAAAATATTTATTGCTTTGAGGCAAAAGGAAACTACCAGGCTTTCAAAGAAATTACTGTATGGACTATTTAAATGTATCTCTGATTGAATTATGAATTGGCAAGAAAGTTTCAAGATTAAAATGGAAAAATTATCATCTCTATTAGTGGACATTGTTAACGTGCCCATTTATTAGAAAAGACAAGTGGAATTAAATAAAAATGGTTTGCCCTTGGGTGAAAATTAAAGTGACTGTTGAGAGGAATTAGAATAAAGGAAGGTGATTTTTTTTTCCTTTCCCAAGATCAATTGAATTTTCTAGTGGTTCCAAGGTGCTAGACGGGTTATGTCGTAAAGATCAACTATTGCTTCAGGAAGGAGAAAATTGATAGATTCATTAATCCACAAAGAAAATTCAAAAATCCTCCTAAATAGTCCGAGAGGGGGATAAAATCATCATCACTTCTAAGGCAATATACCTCAAATTAAAATACTTATTCTCACCATGGAAGTTATTTGATATATTTTAAAAGCATAACTCACAAAGTGCTTTAGTATGTCTCCAGAACCTTAAGTTACACAAAATCTTTACCATATTTTTGAAAGGAAAAAAAAAGCATAGCATCAAAAATGAAGTGTAATATAGATTCAATAAAAGAAGAGTTAATTCAATGGAGATAAATCTTCTGGGAAATAGTGAGATTTATTAATGTGGTAGAAATAATGTGATTTTCTACAAAATTATTACATGGTTAATGCCAATATTATCTCACTCAGGAAGTCCTTATGCCAATTGACTCCAGGGAAATTCATCATGAGAAAGACTTTCTAGACTCTTGCCCTGAATGAAGTCATCCAATCTTTAAAGTTTCCAGAGTAAAGGCTTCTTCATGTTTTTAGGGACAACACATGCAGAAGTTGAACCTAAGTCATCATGCCAATAAAAAATCTTGATTTTCATGGGTACCTGAAAAGGGCCACTGCATAGACAGCAGGTCAGGCAGAGACCTCTGGCTCTCGTCCAATCTCTCTTCCACTGCTGACTTCCAGAAAGGGTGGGAAGGACAGAAATTCTGTAGGTGGTATAGCTATGCAAATATACTTCTTATCATGTAAATGCATGACACTAAGAAATCTGAACATTTCTAACCCGTTAATTCTGTGTCAGGTGAAAGAGCTGAAATGCCCTAGACTAGAATAAAGCATGGTCAAGAGTGTTTTGCTAATGCTGGGCCCCAGGTGCAAGACGATCTTTAGATATAAATATAGATATATAAAGAGATGAAAGAAAGTTAAAACTATTTGTTCATATGTTTTAATGGAAACATGTTTCTTCAGTGTTTTCATTGCCAATTGGAGCTCTGAGATGTATAGACAGAATGAAAATCCACCAAGATGAGTAGAGCTTCATGAAGTTAGGGATCACTAGATGCCCATTGCAACCACTATAAGAACATTCCTGACAAAGTCTTCATATTTGCAATGGTTTATAAAAAGTATTACTTATTTACTTATCTCTGATTATGTGCATTGAAAGATAGAATGTGGCCATTATTCACACATACCAGGTTCAGAACCCAAATATTCTGCTTTCCAAGCAAATAGAAACTGAAGAGAAAAACCTGTTGGGTTTTACAGCTCTGGTCTTTCATCTGCACATTTAGCTCTTACTGTTTAACAGCATGACAGTGCTGAAAAGTCTGGCAGGTGGGCTTCAATTATTCACAAATGCAAGGCAAGGCACATTGAAAGGGGATAAAATATTGAGTTTATGCACACTAGAAGGCTATAAAGTTACTGGAGACATACAGAAAGAATACCCTGTCATCAATATCAATAGTTCAGTGAAAACTTCAAGTCATCACTAACTTTGGCTAAAGAAAAAATATTAGGTTATATACAGTGCAAGAGAAAATATCCTGAAAATATTTGTACATAGAATACTTTTTTATTTTTATAGTGAAATATTTATATGGTACACTGCATTTAGTTTTGGTCATGTATTCTCAACAAAACATAACAAAAAGAGAAGGAAAAGGTGAATAGATGTAAAGGTCCTGAGAAAAACATCTACGTTTTAGGTATCTAGTCTGGACGTTCTTCCTATGCAATCCTATATGTTTCTGGTGCAGCTGAATGAGAGAGAAAGACAAACTGAAGATCTCAAGTGAATAGCTTAGTCGGTCAGTCTAAATATGCCTTTTTTTTCCTTGTTGACTTAGAAATTCCTGCTGTTGTAGATGTGGTTCAAATAGAAATTTGGAATCATCATGTGTCCTCTGTCTGAAAGGTCCTAGAGGATTGCCTTTATCTCCTGTGTAACAAAAAATGAATGAGAAAGAAATAAACATTACCGTAATTGCTCTCGTCTTTCTCTGCTGTTATTTAAACATGAACACCACCTCATAATTTTCCAAATGTCAGCGTATGAGCTGTTTAGAGAAAGGAATATTACTTTCTCTGTGTGCGAGAATCACTCCTCCTGGCACAAGGTGAAAACTGTACTGCTTTGCACTAATAAGGCTTGTCACATGAAGAAAGAAACCAACTCTAGTTCAGTCAGAAAAGAAGCCTAAATTTCTATCTTGAACTACAGATAGAAAGAGTGCCAAAGGTGTTCCTGACTATTCTGACAATTCTCTTCCCAAGCATACCCACATTATTGTTACTTTGAGGGGTAATGCTGCTGCTTCTGTAAAAGTAAGACATCATCTATTCTATTTTGGAAAGTTTCTTTATGAAAAGAATATAACAATAAAATATGTTTTATTTTCATCTTTTTCTTTCTGCGTCTGCAAATGTTGCCTGACAGTATGGTCTTTAACCTTTGCCTATATATATGCACTTGGTGTTCCAATCTGTTCTGTGTACTATAGTTAGGATAAGCATGCATAGAAAAACAAGGAAAGAGGAGATGATCGGAAAGAAGATGACAGAGAAAGTGGGGTTTTTTTTCTTAGTCTAACTAGAGTTTTACACCAACCCCTCTTGTAGAAGAATTGCACTTCTCTGCAGCCAACAGTGCATTATTTTCTGCTTGCTCGAAGACAGATTCATCCATAACATGCAAGATGATTGTGTTAAGAGAAAAATATTCAGAGATTTGAAGGGCTTGCTTTCTGAGGCATCCATAAAGACAATATCCAAAATCCCATCAAAATCTTAACTGGTGTCAAATAAACCAGAGAGAATAGAGAATAAACATGTAGAGTACAATTAAAACTGAAATTCAAATTCATTCTACTTTGGATGGATTACAGAAGCCATATAAACACTATCATAAAATCATATAATATTAATGTAAACAGCTAAGAACTTTAGCCTCCAAAAGATAAAAACATTGGTTTTATGAGTATGCGCTACAGTATTAAATTTTTATATTCACTAATGAAAAACTTAGTCACAAGCCTGGGCAGTAAGCTAGTGTTATTGTTGTCTAGACCATAACCAAAATTAAATTATATTAAAAGAGCAGAAACCCTAACAAAAGCTCATATATCTGTGTATGACTGTGGAGTCAATATTACTTGCTGTTGGGTGACAGTTATTGTCATTATAACTGCAGTACCAGGGAAAAACTTTGTAAGCAAGTTCATAAAACAACTTTCTCCAAACAACTCTGTTTCTTTGTCTCCTTATTATGTAGGAACAGGAAACAAAGATATAAAAGAGAAGATATATTTGACAGTTATAATAACACAATTTTTTTGTCTTTATGGTCATTCTCACCATAAATTTATCCTTTGATGTCATGATACTAGTGACATCAACAAAGAAAAAATGTCTTTTTTATTTCATCATGTACCTTTTGGCATTTGGGACCAAACTTATTTTGTTGTATACAAATCAGAGGGGAAAGATAAAAGTATACTAAAGAACAAAAGTAAGACCTAATGTGAATCTGCTGATAGTGTAGTTGCTCCCCTTGGCCTCATCCATGGCAGAAGGAGCTGTAACACAGAGGAAAATACCATGCTTTAACAGCATGTGGAAATATGGTACAAAGAAGATGAAGAGCAGCCAAACAAAAGGAATTCTTTGGTCTAATGTAGGGCAGCCATGTGCTTTCCACAGCAGCTCTATCTGCCACTGGAAATTTGAAGAGTTATACTGTGGGAGCTCCGTACAAGCTCCAGGATATTAAAAATTGGTCTCCTAGAGGATGGGAAAGAGCTGTATGTTATGCCCCAGAAAGTAAGAGTAACCCAGGTTCTTGTTAATAGATGCTCTGTGGTGGATTAAAGTGACACTGAATGATCAGTGTTTATAAGCACATACATGTAGGGTTTATTTTACAACAGTTTGTTTGCAATGGAAGGTAGGTATGTAGCCATTTTATTTATTATTATCTGTAGTAATATAGCAATAATAGAGCATAAAAATATTACTTATGAAAATGTATAAGGGAAAAGAAAGGAAGAAAAAGAAAGAGAAGTAGTAGAAAAGGTATACAATCACCACCAGTGGATCTACAATGAAGCCATTTGTCAAAGTGATGGTCTTTGTCCATCAGGATTGAGGGAAGAAGCCCATGAAACACAGTCTGATGGATTAAGAAACACTTAGGTTCAGGTGGGAATACCCTGGTACCCGCCCTGGGGAGGAGTGGATCTTTCAGTCCTCTGGTGGAAGGCCACAGAAGTGAGTCTGGGGGAACTTCAAGGGTCTTTGATGGTTTATGACACCTTCTAATTCACAACAGCTGCCCCCCATGTCAGTGCAGCTGAGCCAGGAATGCCCCATCAGACCTTCCCCTGTGTGAGTGGGGGAAAGTTTTACAACTGAGCAGAGGACAACTGCCACCATAAAGAGCACCTGCCTGTTGTCCTCCTTGTCAGCCTCAAAGCCTGGCTCCACCAAAGCACCCTGCTGCCTCCACAAATGGATAAATGGTTTGAGTCATTAACCATTAACAGCCCAGTCTCTCAAACTGTATCCCATTCCCTAGTACACATATTGTTAAAAATTAAACAGGTCCAGTGGTGGTATGAATTGATTAGGACTAAGGAGTATGTTTCTCCCATTACATTTCCAGCATATGGAACAGAATACTTGGTTCACAAAGGGCTTGGTCCTGCACATGTTTAAGTCAGTGAGGACTCATCATTTTATTTAGTTTGGCATTACCTATATGTTGGGTGGGGTTGAAGGAATAGTTACAGCAGTTTGTTGTGATTTTTTTTGTTTGTTTGTTTGTGACTTGCCCTCGCCTCTTATTATTTAAAATATTATAATTTAGGGCTGAGGCTTCCAACCCCTTTGGAGGTGTGATCTGAACTATCACTCAGAGAAAAAAAAAATATCTGGTGACTTTCCTCCCTCCAATTTCAATGAGTAAATTGAAAATATGTATCACTTCTATTTGTTCTATTACTTCAAAATTCTCTCCCTTTTCAAGGTAGGGCTTTTGCTGTTGTATATTTTACTTTCCTGAATGTGTACTGCAATTACAGCCTAATTAGATATAAAAGCCAGTTATTAAAAGTAGTTTTGAAAGAAAATAATTTCAGTATTATAAATAGGATGTAGGTAATTGCCAAGCAAAGGTAAACTGTTTGATAATTACTAATGCTAAACTGAATATCTCTGATATTGAAGCAAAGGTCTTAAGCAATGAAGTGGGTGACCTATCTTTTTGCAGGTAAACCATCTGAAAGTTCACCTTTAGGCCAATGAAAATGTCCATGCTATATTAATTATTCATTCAGTAGCTAAATGTTCATTCTATAAAGCCTGAATTCTATAAAGCTTTGCGTGATAAAAAAAGATTATGTTGTCTCATAATTCCGGCAAATGTATGCACCAAACATGGACATATTTTCATATTCTTCAGTAAAAGTGTAATCCATCAAACTCAGAGGATTCATCATGGGATTTCTATATAAAACCTAATTGTCATATATGAAAAGTAGGTGATTGACTTTTGCATATAAAAATCATCTTATGACCAAGTTAATAAGTATTAAAGTTGTTAAGGTAATAATTATTAAATACCTTTTAATTATGGAGTTTCCATGCTTTCTGTGAGTAAATGTCCCTCCCCAGCAAATGCCTGATTGGTGAAAGAAACTTTTGATGTACCTCAGAACCCACCAATAAATCTGGGCTATGGGGCTGGACAGTGGGGAATTCTGGGAAGGGCCAAGGGGGTATAAAGGGCAGGCCCCTAGAAGGACACACCCTTTTTTCCTCCTGGCAAGCAACAGGATACATCTTCTCCCCTGGCGCTGGGTAAGTGGGGGGGAGGGGAAGGGCCTATCTCTTTCCAGAGACCTTTTATTTTATTTTAAGGGAATTTTGCCTCAGATTAGCTGAAGTTAACCCAGTGCCGTAGATTTCTGCTGTGGATACATAACCATTTTTGGTTTCAAGGATCTCCAATCCTGCGATCTTGGGGTTTTCTATTATTTTAATTTAAGAATTTGGATTCTGTTATTTTTCCAATTTATTTTTTTGTAATAAACAATAATTTTTTTTAAATTAAAACAAGAGTTGTCCTTATTCCTGACACTAATGAACATGGGATTATTGTCTTCACACATTCAGTCTTTTTTTTTTTTAATTTCACAAATCTACAAACCAGAAACTTGTTATTAATCAGGGTAATTTTTATAATATAGTCCCAAAATCAAGGTTCCCACTTGTAGATAGAATCATCATCTATCAGATCACTAAAACAATATATATTTATCAGAAAGCGGTATCTTAAGGAGAGGAGAAGAAGGACACTGAAGCTCCAAAGAATGCTGGGTCAGAACTCCTCACATTTCCTGCAGAAAGAGAAAAGAAACCAGCAAGGTGTATTGACTAGCACTCAACAATATATGTCTTATAAAATGCTTTTAATGGCTTAGGATGAAAGGTAAATATGAAGGATGAGTCAGCCATCAGCCTCATTTCTCCAATCCTTCACTTTAGGAGAAAAATGTAAATAGGATTCTAGTCATATATATAATTAAATATATACATATGATTTTCCAAAATAAAACTACATAAATATGTATTATTTATGTACACGGTTTCTATTCTCAATTTCCATTCTCAAAATATGTATTATAACCGTACATGGTTTCCATTCTCAAACCAGAAAACTACAGTTTAGATTGTTCTCTGTGCAAGAGGCATTGAATGTGCAGCTCTTGCATGAGAGACAAGATCTTCATCTACAAGTTCACTGACAGTCAGGAATGAGAGATCCCTTGCTGGGATGGGGAGAAGAGGGAGCCTCAGGTTACACCAGCAATTGGAGAACTCCCAAGCAGAGCAATTATTATGGATGCTTTTGTCCTTATAAATCTGGTAAGCCTTTTACTTGGCAGCAATGTGAAATGCGTACTTATTATTAGCAGAATCTGAATTCATAAGGTATCTCCTAGGCAAATAAGTGGCCCAGTCAATAAAAAAAAAAACATGTTATTTATTAAAAGATTCAAGCATTGTTATACATGAATTTCACCAAACAAAAAAAAAAAAAAAAAAAAAAAAAAAAAAAAAAAAAAAAAAAAAAAGGAAATAAATTTTAAAAGAAAGTAAAAATGCTGAGTGGATTTTCTTGACAGAGGTTTATTTCCTCAGTGGATGTTCCAGGTTACTTATTTGAATTCACTGTGTTATCTGCTCATTGAGAAGAAAGAATATGTTAACATTTCTAAGAAAAGTCAAAATTCAAATTCTCTTTCCAATCAAAATCCCGAGCAAAATGTAAATTAATGTTCAAAATATCCTTTGTAGTACAAGTGCTGAAAATCCAAAGAGCCTTCAAGGCTCAAATCTTACAGGCTGCTCCTTTTTCAGCCTCAAGAGACTGATCAAGGGAAGAGAAAGACCCTCCTTCCAACTGGGTAGCATCTTCCTCCTGAATGTTCCAGGCAGAATGGGGTGCAAGTGAATATGTTTGTGGACATAGCTATAAAGGGATTTAGAGAATTTAGGAGATTCCTTTTAGAAGTTAGAGAAATTTAGGAGTTTAAAGGTTAAGAATTAGAGGGAGTTTGGGGAATTAGAAACTACTGTGTTGAGACTTTCCAGAAGACTGATAAGTCAGGCCAGTTTTAAACTTCAAAACAAAGCTTTGTTAGATAATATTTATTTAAATATATGCTACTATAAGTTATTACTTAAATTTTATCAAAACTATTCTTTCTATTCAAGATGCATAAGACTTGGGACCATCAGCATATTAAACAGCCAAATTTTGTAAATATTTGAACAAATAACACCATGATAGTGAAGAATTAGTCAACCTGTATGTAATTACTTTTAAAGCAGAATGGAAATAATTGTAAAATGATGTTTTTATAATATTTATATAACTAAGAACAAAAAAAAAGAAGACAAAACTAGAAACATGCTGAGTGTGAGAAGAAACATAACCCTTTATCAGCAGGCAATGGTAACTTCAAGAGAAGAGGTACCTTTTACACAGCATGTTTAAACAAGTCTTCAAGTCTCTGGTAAAAAGCACTTGCCAACTCGCCCTGTTAATGTTTTTCTAGATCTATAAGCTTTGACAAGAACTATTTCTCCACCTTTATTACCCAAAATTTCAGCTATTTAAATTGAATACTTTATAAAATTATTTATATTTAATGACTGGATGTGGCACTTAGTGCTATGGTTTAGTTGACAATGCTGAGTTTGGTCAAAGGATGAACTCAATATTAGAGGTCTTTTCCAACCTTATTGATTCTATGATTCTATGTATCTGCTATGATCATTGATTTTCAAAGACAGAGAAAAATAGTTTTATTTTGTTTTCAATTTTCATTTCCTATTGATTCAAATTTTATACAGCTGAGGCAGTGGAATGCAAAAATCAATTTATTTTTGTTTAATTCAATTTAAAGCCATTGTCTTTTAAAGTCATATTGTTTGTGTTGCATCATTTGGGATTCAAAGACTGCAGGAAAATCTTTATCTACCAACATGAGACAGTTCAAGTCTTTTTAATTACAAAAGCTTTCCTGCCACTGTTAGATTTAATTAAATCTTCCTTTTTGTTAAATTTAAATCTAGGATGAAATTCAAGCTGACAATGCCTCTTTTATTCTTGGTCTCAAATGGGGAGCATTTCATTTGTCGTGAAGCCAAAATCATGAATGAACTACAGCTTAAATAAGGTAAACTAAGATGAAGGAAAATAATTACCTAGGTAGTCCTTTATTTATGTTCACATTTCCCTGCTTTTCTAATTTTTATAACACCTCACCTCAGTAAATAAGGCAATAATTTAAGGCACATAGACAAAGGAAAGGGCACAAATAATAACTATGCACTTCCAGTTTGAAATGTTGACTTACTACAGAAAGAGAGAAAGTCTATCTGTGTTTAAAGTTAGACTCTACTTCAGCTCCTCAGTTTTTTGTAAAAACATGTCTGTATTCTTGAAGGAAACAATTACATACACACACTTTCTCTATAAAAGAAGTAGCTCAGTCTTAGTGTATCCTTTACAAATGTAAGGAAAATTGAAACAGCAAACCATTATCTGAGTGAAGGCCAGAATTATATTCTAATATTCTTACAGCAGATCTATTTCCTTCCCCAGTTCTTTCTCTGTTTCTTTTATTCATGTGGCCTTTACATCTTCACTGGAAGCTACTATTCGTCATTGCCATTTCCACTAAGTTTTCTAACTTTACACTTCCTGCTGAGAAACTTCTCTAAAAACATCAGGACTGTTGGGAAGAGTAGCCATCCAAGCTCCTTTAGTGTACAAAAATGATGGAGGGTGACTATTTATTTTTCTTAAACCATTAGATACAACTGCAAATGTCTGTTTATATATAAAGTAAACAGAGCCTTACTGATTCTGTCAAGACAAAAGGCAGTGGAAATGAGGTGATAGAAATAGCAAAGGAAACTTTTTCACCATTTCCATTTAAAATATACTGAAGTAAGGTATATTCCATGCTTGTTGTCTTTAGTGGTTTCTGAAAATAAAAAGTATCCAGAAGGAGTAAATGCTGATTTGCCAGGAGATGTTAAGGTGTAATTCCAGTCTGTGTCAACCAGATTTCAGCAGGTTCTCAGCAGACAACCTGATACCTCTTCTACATGGTAAACACAAACCTCCAGTTGGTTAAACAGAAAGCATATAATTGTATTTGTCTTTCTAATGTAAAACTATCTGAGTGAAAGATTATCCAAGATTTCTATAGATGGAAATTCAGACAGCATGACCTTCTATTTAAAAAAAGAGAAATCACTCTATAAATGTTAACATGCTGTTTAGACATTTGTTGGTTTTATGACTGACCACTTCACAGCCTTTTGCAGAATGGCAAAAAATTTTCTGCTTGTACTGAATTCAGTCAACAGTAGCTGCTAAATCTGAAATACAGGCTTTTAGTTAGGAATCAGAGCAGAAAGGGAAGGAGTCAAGAAAGTATAATACACAAGCTTTATTCTTTCTTCCACAAATCCTATTCTGTACCATTAAAAGCAGTCTGAAAATAAAAATCTCAAAAAAAACTAATGCATATCTAAAAATAATCATATTATAATGTTAACAAAATCACTTTCAGAAATTTCTTAGTTGAAGTAGGTATATATCTGACTGAAATCCTTTCTATTTTCCACATTCAATATTTGCAGTGAATGCCAATCAGATGTAAGAGAAGACTCAGTATTTGCTGCCAATTTTCTGCTACATTGTTAAAATTCCAGAATCATTGATTATCTACCAATTCTTTTTTTTCTTTGTATTATCATCATAGCCTTTGCATTCACCTCAGCCAACAGAAACTTCATGGAAAAAATACTGTAAGAATGCTGAGTACTGCAGTGTTTCACTACTAAATGCTCAGGTTTCACTACTTAATTCTTACTAAACTAAACACTTCACAGCTGTTCTTTCAATTAGAATGAAAAATATTTTTGACATTAATTTTGCTTTAGTAAAAAAAAAAGTAGGCTTTTCATAATCGAGAAAATTTGTAAATTTTTGAAATTACTTGACTCAAAAGGAAACAAACCTCTGTAACAGACACATTTTTTTGCAAAATGGAGCAAGGAGGAAAGCGAGCCATATGGGCCAAGCAGGCTGATAATGTGGGTAGGGTATTCTCTCCTGTAGATACCATTGATTGTTTATTTGGTACAAGGTATTTCTCCACAGAAAACATTAGAAACATTTCTGTTAACCCATTTCCTCCTGTCCATCCCTCCTCACATTCTTCTAAGCTCAGCTCTACCATCCTGAAAAAGAACGAGTCCATCATGTTACTCCTAGGTCTGAGAAATGTTTAAAAGAGTCAGCGTGTAACACCCTGAAATTCTGAAACTAGCTATCTCAAGGACAATCAGGAGTTTCCTGCACATGGTAGATTTCTGCTCTTTGATAAATGGTATTAGATTATGAACAAGACATAATCACAGTCTGACAACAGACTATTTAAATTAATCTAAACTATTTACTCTTTATATTATAATGCTGTTTCAGTTTCAGGAATTCCTAAATGAGCACTGTTGAGTTTAAAATGGCATAGGGAAATCTTAAAGAGAAAGTTTAAGCTTTGCTTAACTTGTAAGATGATTTAAAAAATGTCCTTAAATATTCAGAAACATGTCTTTGCAGGTTTGGTTGATTTGAGGGGTAACAGAGGCCCTGAGTTTCATAAATAGAACAAGCACAAGGCACCATCATAACAAGATTGACAAGAATCAGCACCAACATGGGGACTTCATTTTACCATATTTTCTAATTAGGAAAAGGCATATGCTTTATAGAAAAGTTATACACACCAATACAGAAAAAAATACTGGTTTTGAAATTTGCTGCATTTTAGAAACAAATAGGACATTGAATAATACGAATGGCTTTTTAGTTTTTTTCTCCCTGCAGTTTGCCTAAGGAAAGAACTTGTGATAATGTGGAAAGGAACTTGTATCATCACCACAGGAGCATTTGTTTAGTGGCATTCATTTACATAGAAATATGCACCCTAGTAGGAACAATTCAGAAATTCAGCAAACAGCTTGTGATTTCAAGAAACTGTTGACAATGCTAACAATTTGCAGTGGTAAAATACCTTCTGAGTAGTTTAGATTACTATTTGTTTGCATAATTGTCATACTAAATCATTCCCTACCCACTGTTCTATTTTCTGCAGTGGTCATTTCCTCATTTTTATTCACTCACAGGCAGTCTCTCATTTCACAAGTCAAAACTACATTTTCTAAGAAGGTTATTATTAGTTGCTGTAAGAATTCACAATAAATAATTTGACTCTGCAAGTTTATGCAAGAGTAGAAGATATTCAGGCTCAGACTGAAACAATCTTGCCACTTATTCTCAGTCACTGTACACCCAGAGACTTATCAGTCCTGTGATGGTCAACACTACAGCGCACAGAGGGATTCAGCTCCAGAAGTGCTAAGTCAGGTCCTTCTATGATGGGAATGATGCCTTAGGTTCATTATTATCCCATGGGATTTAGGCATCTATAAAAGGGCTTCACAGTTGTCTGTATGAAGGGACTCCTAAAACAGCCAGCAGAAAATGCCTAAACCATAAAAGAAAAATCACTATCTTGCTTCTGGACCTGCTCACTTGTCTGGAAGTTAGAATGAAGCACCTCCTTGAGAGTTCTGTTCAGGGCAAGGCACCATTTTCCACACCTAGGTCCTTAAACACTGTGTTATGTTAATGAAAATTGCACTCTTCCTTTTCTTCTTCCATATGACTGCATTGGTGATTTCATCACGATGATTATATGAATTATATTGCCTTCTAGGAGGGCAGATATCTGGAGTTCAGTTGCATTCCCAGTCAGAGAAAATCCCAAAGTGCTTCTCCTGGTTTCTGAAAAGACCCAGTTCCCAAGCCATTAAGTTTTATATCTATGTTGGAATTGGCAGCTTTGTACACCATATTGGCAGTGGTAATAGCTCTATTTGATCCTGAAAGCAAAATTCTCTCCTTTCTTTATTTATTCCACAGCTGGAGAGAAAGGAGGAGGCAATAGTCTTCTTTTGCAGTTCTCATGGGTATTAAAAAAGCAGGGATCATAAAGGACAATATGTATTTCTTGGGAAGAGAACTCATCAGGTCTTGCTCCCTGATAAATTTATTGTTTTAAATATTGGAAAAATAAAATGTAAATCAGCTAGATCCACTACAAAAAATGAGATTTTTTTTGTATGATAATAATGAACTATGATTCTTATTGCCCATATTATAGCTACAGCAGGCAGTAGTAACATTGAAAAGAGCTTGTTTGACCTTCTTTAAAGAAGAGTACTGCAGAACAAAATGATTAGACAAGGAAATATTGAGCAGATTAACAAGACAATTTGCAATAGAAATGAAAATGTGATTTTCCTTATAATTGCTCTGGTGTCTAGACAGTGCACACATAACCATGAGTTCAGTACATTTGTTTCTACAAAATGAAACATATCTCCAACTTGTCAAATCAGAATTGTCACAAAAATGTAAGTGAGGGATAATTACAATTTCTTGGACTCTCTACTTGTTTCAAGGCCTTAAAATATACTTTGTGACACTATCATTATGTCTTGGCATTCTACACCAGACCCATATTAATTATCTGGTTTACCACTGTCTCTAGGGGAATCATTGTACAGTTTGATTTTACTGTGGGTTTTGAGCCCAAAACACTGTGTTTTAGTGGGATGGGGCTTCTCAGTTCTAAAAGCTGTTGGGTCAATGCTTCCCTATAAGAGCTGACAAATTCACTTCTTCCCAAGGTATTTCCCTCCTGGAAAATGAAGCTGCTAATCTTTACCCACCTCACTGAGGCGTCATGATCTGTTAACATTTACACAGTGCTTGGAAAGTGCAAAGCCCTGTGAGCTACATTGAGACTTGGCCTAGACAACAAAGCTGAGAATCCTCCTCCCATCATTGTATGAGCTACACTGAGAACCTGGAGACTGGACAGTTCAGCAAATGTTTCCTGACAATTTCTGGCTAAAATTGTGACACCATTTACTGCTTAAAATGCTTAACAGCCTGTTTTCAGGTGGGAGAGAAAATATGGGGAGTAACTGCATCATATAAATTCTCCTGTCTACAGTAAAACATTTCAGAATGATGTGGTAAAAACAGAAGCAGGCCTAAAAAACAGAAAAATCTTTCTTCAGAAAAGGAACACCACAGAATGATGTGAGTTTAATTATCTAGTTTTGAGCAATATGCACATCACAACTTTTCTATTTTGCTCTTGTTAAGAAAATACATGTATGGCCATATCCCCAGAGGGGTTTATTTATGTTTTGTTATGTTACTGTGAATAAACATTTGGACTACAATAGACACAAAGAGAATTTTAGCCCTTTTCAAAATTATAGGAGATTCTTCCTAATGCTACACAGAAAGAGTTTGTGAGTTTTTTCTAACACTTATTTCATCTGATTCCCTCTAGAGGCCCAATCCTGCTGCTTTTACACATGTTGAGTAGCTTTAAATAGATCTTTCTGAAAACAGTATACAAAACGCTTAGAAGAAATGTCATATTTCATATTCTTATTCCATTAAAAACATGATGGGGAGGGAAAAATATTTTTACCTTCTAGCCTTAGAAAGCAAGGAGTAAGGAAGGGATGAAAACCTCTCCCTCTTTTCCCTACATTTTTCAAACCCAAACATAATACTAGATTAAAATTACATCAAAGTATAAATGTGTTTTCTTTGACCATAACTTATAGAAGGTGAGATCCAAAAAAATGTACCACAAGGAAGCAGTTCAAGGAGGGATTACAAAAGCGAACATGCTTCACTCAGCTATCAATGCTACTCCCTAAACAATGGCCACCACATAATAGGGATGCATACCTACCAATGCATAAACCTTGAGAGCACTGTTTATCAGATAATAGCCTCAAGAATAGAGCCCTTCTGCTTCTTCCTCTTAGAATCAGTAAATGGCATATAAATACTATGGCAGTCAAAGATTAATATTTCCATAAACTCTAAGCTGGTCTAGTTTATTCTGATGAGCTAAACATTTCTATATCATCCGTCAGAGTATGAAAACACACAGCTATTTTTTCTATTTTCTGCAGCATTGTCATCCAATATGAAGAAACAGCAGATTTGAATAGAACATTTTATGAATTTCCCTCCCAGTACTAAGCATTGTGTGATGCTGAAACAGTAGTTTATTGCAATCTTCACTAAACGTAATACAGTTATAATGTACAAGTAACAAGACATGTAACAAATACATTTGATAAAATATCAGAAAACCTGATGATACATTATATTATTTTTTGGTATTTAGATGTTATTTCTTGGTATTTATTTAAGACCATAATGTCAAATGTAGTATTTCTGAGATACATATTGTAAAGATTAGTTTATCTATAGGAATAAATGTTCAGAGAAGACTATCATATAAAAAACCCCACTGTACTAGGAAAGCAGATATATATAGCTGATACTGAAAAGCTGATTTTATACATTGTATACTGAGATTTTAATGACTTCAGTGACCACTGCTTAGCTCAAAAGATGGGCTCCATCCTAGTGCTCTTTGTGCTTGCATATGCATATTTATAGAACTTCCACTGGCTTAATTCAAATATTCTTGGGAAGTGGGATATCAATGCTAACTACTAAAAGATACTAGTACATTTGACAGCTTCTTATGTCACGTAAAGAAGGCATCTCCATAAAAAACACTGAAAATAAATGAATAACATTTTAAATATAGGCCAGAACAAAATGCCTTCTTAATTCCAGCACTTTGGAAGCAAATTTGCAAATAATAAACATTGAAAATGCTTCAGAAAATGCTATTTTGTATTTCCTTCACTTTATGTTTCACTCAAATGAATTTGCCTTTGGACATCAAAAATGATCCCAATTTTAGCACCATAAGAGCCATTGCCCTATATGAATATCAGACATCAGATCATTGGACTTACAGATACATTATACTGCTTTAGAATCACTGCATTGCATCAGAGGAAAGGTTTAGTTCCAAGCTAATGGATATGTATCTCATCAGCTCTGACAAACCAGCCACTTGAAAAAGCCACATATCTTGATTGCTATTGCCTAAAAGGGCTTACAGGCACTGGTCTTGGGCATTTTTCAAGCTTTCTATTTACAAAGTTTTTAACCGGACATTATTTGTTACCAGCCTTTAAACGCTGTAGTTATTAGCTTGTGAGGCATGTATTATTGGCAAAAAAACACACATAAAATGCTCTAACTAAGAAGAAAAAAAAAAAGGACTATTTTTTTTTTCTCTTTTAGACATTTAGCAATCACTGTCCATTGGGAAAGGTATTTTTTCCGGTTTCTTGAGTTTTGTATGGCTTGAGAACAAAGCCTTCCCTAACCATGCATCTGGAGCTCCCTCTAGTGATTCAGCAAGCAGAGTGAAACCTCTTCCTGACGCTTCCTCAGTAACTAAATAATGAACACACGCATTTCTCAGCGGCCCGAATCTTCAGAAATTTGAAGTAGTTTAAAATGTGAAGCCCAAACTGTTGTTGAGGAGTATCTACTGGTTTCAGATGGGAATAGATTAAACTGGGTAAATGTAGTCGGTCTCAATGGAAGAAAAATATAAGAGAAAGGGCTATAGAAATAAAAATTCACATATAATCAAGAAATCATCAGATTTATGACAATTAAGAGTGGAAGAGTATATTTAATAGCTTTTATTGTTTATTGTTTGGGCTTTCTTTTCTTTAATTTAAAGGAGGTAATTAGGTACTATAATAATTAGCTGGCTAAAGGTTAAATTTTCACATACCAGAAATACCCAACAATGTTCTCAGATGTTTTCTGTGACATGGAAAAACTTTCTGATTTACTATAGATGTTCTCTCAGTTCTTTTCCTCTTAAATCTGTTGGCTTCTCATACAAGCAGCATCAGTGCTGCCGCATAACTAGAAAAGCTGAAATAGCTCCCAAGAGATTCGTGGCACTGGCCTATAAACCCTTGCACAGCCTGCTAGTTCTAATTCACAAACTGGAATTCATGATAATCCTCAACAAACCTCAGAGCCACATCAGCTTTGTTTATTACTGACTGTATTTTGTAATACTGAAAATTGCAGCATGTTTTCTTCAATCAATGAATTAATCAAATTCCAGAATTGGGACCTGACCCAGCAAACTTTTATTCTCCTGATTAATCCTTAATCATGCCAAGAATCCCTTTAGAGCATTGAGAGGAACAAGCACATGGCTGACAGTTGCATGACCAGGCTCTCAATTCCACCTGGGTATGTGGTCCTCTAGGAAGTACTGATTCTTGCAGCTGAGTCCACTCTAAAAAAGCTTTTGATAGACATTGTCACAGGGCTTCCCCACCGATACAGAAACCTGATCACACATAATTACAAGGTCTTATCATAAAACTTCTAGGGAAGAACAACACAGTCATCTCAATCTGAGTATTGGGACAACAGAATGATTTGTCAAAGAGTTTCAGACTTTCAGTGAAAAAACACTTTTTCAGCACATAAAAGGTGTCTTCAATGCAGCACACTCAAAAAAACCCAAATAAATAAAGCATTTTTAAAAATAGAAAATAAACGTTTTGCTAATGACACCCAAGCGATGAGCAACTTGACATTTTAACTCTGATTTTTTATTTAACTCTAATTTTGCAGTTTCTGTTCAGAAACAAATTATATCCACTGTAATTCCCATTCAGTCTCATAATAATTCAGTATAGCCATATAGTAGAGGGCATTGTCTAACACTGTATAAATAATGCCTTACAGGACACACAGGATGCTTTAAACTGCACTTGAGGATAATTTCAGGGGAACAACACTGGCTATTCAGCATACTAAGTTCTCTACCTAACTGATCAACAGCCTTGAAACGGCCTTTCTTCTGTATCTTGTGTGTTTAATCACTACATTTCTAGGCAGTGGTGGCTGAATTATTTAAAATCTTACATAATCCAGGCATATTTCTAAAAGTAAACCTATTTAAGATTAAACGCTTTATAAATCAAAATAGTTCTCCAGCATATCAATCTATGCAAATGACATCCTTGAAAATCTCAGGAAACTGTGCCAGGTATTCAATGGATCTGAAGCAGGTTTGTCCTTTGGTAGCTTAACTGATGGTAAATAACTTTCCAATGATCATTAGTATTAATACAGGAAGTAGGAAAAGTTCTGGATTCTGGATAAATCCTAGCATAAAATACACTGAGTTTTTGAAAAGGTACACTTCAGACATACAGAAGAAGGGGAGGTATTCAGCATCAGAATGAGAACACTGCTGTGTTTCAACTAGCAGAGCACTCTGAGAGGCTGAAATGACTCATGGCTTAGACACTGTTAAGACCATCGGAGGGCTTTTGCACACAAATGTTGCAAAGAAGCAACTGCTCATCTGTGACCAGCAAAGACCACCCCTCCCCAAACATGCCTTCTGGGGTAGATCATAACACACTTGTAGATGCAAAGTAACCTGGGAACCTCAGTGCCTTTCACAGGGAAACCTGTTTGCTGTCACCATGCATCTGGAATTATGATCATAACAGCACCCCAAACACCATCCAGGTCTGTGAAGCACATGGCCACCACACACAGGCCACTCTGAAAGCACTCCAGCAGTCCTGAATTGCCTGAAGTTTCTTTTTTTTGCATGGAAATAAGCTCTCTTTAAGAATGATCATTAGAGTGTGTGCTGCAGAACCAATTTGTGGTGCTCATAGGCCTTGAGCTTTTTCCAGGAAAGTTACGGCAATCTGATTCATGCCACACACTGCGTGGCAGAAGCACTTAGGCTAAACACTACCTGCTTTAATGAGTCCTTGTGGCAAAGCAGTCTTGGATTTGCTTTCAGCTGACCTGAAGGAGCCCCATTTTGGCTTATCTGAAGGGAAGAGTAACACTTGGAGCTATACAATCTTGTTTCTTGAGAAGCCAAAAGAGAATTTTATAGTATATTGTCTTTTACAGCAATGTGGAACAGATTGGCCATGGTTTGGAGCAAATTTCAGGTTTCATAGTTTTATTGTATTATTTATCTTTTCTTTTACATTATTTGTAAAAGCTCCCATGACAATTTGGGCATTTTATTTTAAGTAATCAAAACAAATGTTTTCATATAGTTCACAACAGAATATTACCTCATAATTGCATTGTACTATAAAATACAGCAGATATGGAAGCTAAGGGATGACATAAAATCATTGCTGATAAACTTTGCAAATGACACAAAATTCATTGGAGCATTAAATAATCAGGAAGATAAAGTGCTTCAGAGTACTGTATTCCCTAATTAAATGCTTATAACCCAAAGTTTTAATACAGTTGGCATCAAGAAGTTTGTAGATCAGAGGCTGCTGATGTGTGACATCACATCACCACTTCAGTGTGAGATCTGAGTGTAATCAAAAAGCAGCTAGGAAGGCCTTTCAGATTTAAAAAAAAAATAAAATAAATAAATAAAGAAAAATAAAGGAGCATATCCAGGACTGTGCAGGAGATAAACATCCAGTTCATCTGACTGGATGTTGAAATCACAGATTTCTAGTGTTTGTGTTGATCTGGCAGAGCAGTCCTCAGGTTCTGGATTTCTGGGATGCTCACCTTCCACCTTCGTCCTTGCACCCATAGACCTGATTGCCTGTCACACTTCCTTCCTCCCTCTCACTAGAACTGACTGAGCTGAAACCTTCTGTTTCGCTTGTCAGAAAACCTTTCCTCTGCCATACCTTTTTTTTTCTCAAGGAAAGCACAAGCACTTGTTCAGCTTTCTTTCTGGAAATTCTCTGCTGTGTCAAATGTGGTTTGACATTGGCCAAATGCCAGGCATCCACAAAAACCTCTTGCTCACTCCCCTCTGCAACTAGACAGAGGGGAGAAAATACAATGAAGGGTTCATGAGTTGAGATAAGGACTGGGAGAAAACACTCCAAGGTCAAAAGAGGATTGTCTTAAAGATATTAAGTGAATTTATTGCTAACAAAAATCAGAGCAGGATAATGAGAAGTAAAATTAGTCCTTAAAAACACATTATTTCCCCCCCAACTCCTGCCTCCTTCACACCAGTGGCTCAGGGAGACAGGGTGTGGGGCTTTTGGTCAGTTTGACACCCAAGGTTTTTTCCACTGCTCAGGGAGAGGAGTTCTTCTCCTGCTACACCATAGGGGTCCCTCCCATAGGACACAGTCCTCTGTGAATTTCTCCAGCATGGCTCCAATCTCACAAGCAGCAGTCCTCCCAAAACTGCTGCAGTGTGGGTCTCTTCCCACGGGGTGCAGTCCTCCAAGGACAGGCTGCTCCAGCCTGGAAGCAGGGCCCTCTCTCTCCACCAGGTCTTCCACTGGATCCCGGCCTCCTCCAGGCATCCACCTGCTCCGGTGTGGGCACCTCCCCCACGGGCTGCGGGTGGATCTCTGCATTCCCCGTGGACCCATGGGCTGCAGGGGCACAGCTGCTTCACCATGGTCCTCACCACGGCCTGCAGAGGAACCTCGGCTCTGGCACCTGGAGCACCTCCTCCCCCTCCTTCTTCACTGACCTTGGTGTCACCATGTTGTTTTCCCTCACATATTCTCACCTCCTCCTCTTCTCCAGCTGCAATTAAAACTGCACCACTACTTTTGTTGTGATTTCTTCTTAAATGCGTTATCACAGAGGTATTACCATGATCTCTAATTGGCCCAGTTTTGGCCAGCAGCATGTCCATCTTCAGAGCCGTAAGGGATTGGCTCTGCTGGACATGGTGGAAGCTTCCAGCAGCTTCTCACAGAAGCTACCTCTGTGGCCCCCCACTACCAAAAACCAGGCCATGCAAAAGCAACACACTCTCATATATGAGATAGAGGGCAGAGAAAATACCCCTCTTAACAGCACCCTGCCCAGGATCCTTGTCCAGAATAAGGTGATCCTGAAACATTAGCACACGCCCAAGAAGACTGTAGAAAAGTAAAATGTGGCCTGGTGCAGTACATGAGGTAGGAAGCATCTGGTCTCACAATGAATTAAGAAGGACATAAAAATACAAACAAGAGTTCAAAATAAAGACATTAAAAAGGCTCAAGCAGGAAACCAGCCTTTTAAATGTGAGGATTAAAGAACTCAACCATTTTAGCAAAAGACTGTGAAGGCACAGCTAGGTGACTGTACTTGCATGCTGAAAGGCTTGCAGGGATGGGAGTTTTTTCCACCTTGCTAACAAAGCTGTATGCAGCCCTGCAGAATACAACTGAAAGTCAAACTATTTCAATCTTGCAGCAAAAAACAGTTTGAGAGATGCGAGGCAATTTAACACTGTAACAACTTTACAGAGAGAGAGAGAGAGAGAGAGTAGGCTCTGTGTGTTTGTACCTTTCAATATTTTTTCAGTCTTTGTGTCTGAGATTCATTTGGCTCATCACAGTACTCCTCATGGGATGTATGTGTACATAGATGTTTCTGTTTCTTTCCTGGCCCCCAGGAAGAGCCAGATTCCCTGCATCACCTCAGAAAGCTGATAGTATTGGCAGCTGTGCATTTACAGCATGTTAAAACCAGCCCCAAGTCTCTTGGCTCATGTCCTGAAATGGTCAAAGTCTTATGCTGCTTCCCAAGTGTATTTTCAGGGTAATTTTTACCTTCATCTGAAGTGTCAACAACTGTCCAACAAAGGGATATTGACAGGGCCCAGAAGGACAAATTCTAAAAATTATATTTCTCATTGGCATCTGGGTTTCAAATATATCTGTCAATAAAGTAAAATACTGATCCATGCTTCCCATTTAATACTAAAACGGATTTTTGTGTAGCCAAGGAGGTCTCACTAAGCTAGCATGTTAACTTCAGCTTAACCTCAAGTGTATCCTTAAGATCTTTAATAAATGAAAACAGATGCAAATATATAGTTATTAGCATTGATTAAGTATCGAAAAAGTGTGATCTAGCTCTCTGGTATACCACCACTGATCATTTATGTCTTGTCGCTTATATGACATGATTTTTTATTGTAATTTATATCCTCTTTGCAACTGGAGTGCTCAACAGGAGTCCTCTTTTTAAAAACTAGAATTTGCCAGCTGTTCCAATGAAGTTAATTTTATCAGAAACATTGCCGTTATTTTATCAGAACACCTTCTGTTGGGCAAGGGCTCTGAGGACAGCTGGAGCATCCTTTCAGTTTTAACAGCAAAAAATGAACATACTTCCAAAATCACAAAGCCATTCTTAAATAAGAGGGAATTAGTTTTCATTTTTCAGCTCCCAGCACCTTGCTTTGGATTAAACTTCTCCTGCAATTTCTGAATATGAAACTACTCACTATTTCCTACTTTTTGCATAATTTTAAACTTTGGATTTTATTTTTTAATTTATTTCAAATCTTCTTTTTAAATAATTAAATCCAAAATTAATTGGATAACCTTCAGATAGGGATCAAAAAGTCATCAAGCTTATCTGAAGGAAAATTTTGAACCTCCAGAGGTACATCAGAAACAAGCCATATCTTTTTTGTTGTTGCACAGCAATAATATCGAAAAATTGATACCTCCCTTAAAACAGGCTATTAGGGGACATAGTCATTGGCATTTCATATATCAAATTTTGACATAGTTGATAGGTCCAAATACAATGACTTGCATAAGGAAAATCCAGCATAAATTCTACTATTTCTTAAAACTGTGCTATTTCAAACAAAAATTCAGATAAAACCTCTGAGGTATGTTTTATTTGGGATACACTATGTAGATTTTCACTCTACAAGGACAAGAATCAGAAGATGTGCTGAGGGGAGGCAATAAATTCTGAAAAAGAGCCCTATTAGATATTAACAAAATACATAAAACACACTCTACCTCAATAACAGGGTTTTTGTGCAGTACCACTTAAATCAGTTTTATAAAGTACAAGTCAGGCTGTATTAAAATGCACCAGCAAAATCACCAAGAAATATAAAGTCCCTAAACATACTGTTGTTACAAAAGTTGGTTTTAGCTAAGGAAAAATGGGACAAGGAGAAGCATCAAGATTCATCAAGGAAAAAAGCGGAAACAGTTCCTGCATTTACCAAATGGAAGTGTGATTTATTTCCCAGCAGGTAAGTGTTTCAAAAGAAAGAGATAAAGCACAAGTCAAAATAAGTAGAAAGGAATATACAAAGTACAGCTGAAATAAATTTTAAATATATGAACTCTATATGTAACAAAGTTATGCGGTAGCAAGACTACTATATAAGAATAATTCATCTTTCTATGGAAAACTATTCTGAAAAGCTGCCTTTCCTGACATGAACAATTTTGCCACTAAATTTAACTAGATGAGCATTTCATCCTGTGGATGATCTGAGCTTTGAGGTCAGGTTTGACTGCTCTGAGAGCCAAAGCACCAAATTAGCAACAGATGCATATCCAATGGCTGACAGAATTTTCATTTTTAGTTTTCTCTTAAATCTCTGCACTTTGGCAGATTATGACTGCTGTTGGTACTGATGCTTAAATTGTCTTCTTGTGCACAGGTACCTGATCTAATTCATGCAGACATTATGGACAAATCACATTTACAAGCTTTTGCCCAAGATTTTGCTTATAAATTCAGGTAAAAGCATGAAAACTCTATAAGCAGTGGAGTGTCAACTTGGCAAATCCAGAGGTGAGTAAACTAGCTATCAAATTCGGTTTAGCCATGTGTATCTCCAACTCTAAAATTTGAAGCAGCCAAGTACCATTAAAGTGCAGCATAGAAGATCATTCATCATCAGTGTTATCTCAAAGCATTAGTGGCATAGTCATATTTGGTTTGCTAATGAAGTGTAAAGGTTTCTTTTAGTTCTGGATCATATATTTAAATTATAGCAAAAATGAAGTTCCTAAGGAGCACAAAAACTTTCTTGAAAAGCTTTTTGCTATGTTTCCCTCTGCTTTAGACCACCAGCTTCCCCACCAGCAAACATTATACTGGAAGAGGAAGATTTCTTTTATTCTTACAATGCTCCAGTATAATCTGCCTGTACTGGTTTTTTCTGATCATGTCCTTTCTAAGTCATTAGTGCACTTGACATAAAGGTGATCTTGTAAAAAATATAATAATGGCATCAATAAGGTCAAATTTTCACAAATCTTGTCTACTTAATAAAATGGGTTTTAAAGATTTTATAAACTGGTAAAATCTCTCAGTGGATATTCTCAAACTAACTTTTAACTCAAGGTAGTATAACATACATTCTTACTACAAAAAATAAAGTGGTTAAAATGGAGTCACCTACAAACTTGAATCAACTTGTCTGAGCCTAGTGGACTTGAGTATTTAAGGCAAAACTTTTTCAGGTCAAGGCAAATCCAGGTGGCTCACCTGAAATTTCTGGTGAAGGCCTGCTGAACTGGAAGCTGGTAGACTAGCATATACAAAAAGTTATTCCACCCCCTCCTTTCCAATGAAATTCCTGCAAATTACTGGAGAACAAATGTCCAGGGAATTCTTGTGCAGGACACCATTGGGACCATGATACCCAAAAAGCCTGGGCAAGTCTGTTCTCTAGAATTTTCTTAAACTTTTTTATACAGGCTTATACCTTGGATGGCACAACATTTTAGGAAAACTAACCTAAGTTTAATCTTTCACCAGATATATTGTCAGTTTGTTTTAGACATGCTACCCAATAATTTCAGTCAGTGTCCTCTTTTTCTTTCACTGTGGTAATTACTGAATAAATTATATCTCCTCGTTTATACAAATTTCCATTTTATTGATACTTGGATGAATTTTCCCCAATCTAAAAACTCTTTATCTAATCAGTTTTTGTACAGAAGATTTTTCATGTTTCTTGTGACTTTTGTGGCCTTTCTTTGTACTTTTTCTGCTTATATTCTATCCCTTTGAGATATGATGAACAAAACTGAAAATAATGCTTATGCAGCAGGGACATCCTGGATACATGCAGCCTAGTACTGCTGCTTTCTGATTTATTCTGTTCTTTTCCAAGCACTACCTAAAATTCTGTTTAGATTTTTCTAGCTACTTATTTTACTGATAGTTACCTCTGAAAGTAACAGAATGAGATAAAAGAGGGAAAAGGTGGTTTTGACAGAACATTTCTCAAGCCTGTGTCAGCAAGTAATAATGGGTTGCAATGAGTAGTCCCTGCCAAAAGCTAAGGCCACAATGAAGATTATTAATTTAATAGAACATATGTACAGCTAATACTTGTTACGATATGTAATTTGCAGAATGAAAAAGGCTTCCAACTGTAATAAGGCATAAAGTGCTTTAAATAGCAAAGTTAATTTTTGCCTCTACTGTTAGATAAGCTATCAGTGCTCTGTTTCACTGAGCTCAGATGTGAGAATTAAGGATGGAGAAGGAAAGAAAGATGGATTTATCTTGAACTTAGAAACTGTAAAAACAATTTAGAGGAGATCAACAAGGTAGTGCCTATGGGGAAAGGATATTCCCACCTCTCTTTAACTGGGTAGAGGGCTGGGTGGGGCTTAGCTGCTAGGAGGAAACAGAGAAGAGATGTTATTCTTTGAACCTAAGGTCTCAGATTTTTAATAAAATTTAGCATAATATTACTAAAATAGAATGTTTTCTTTTATCCAAACTTTTCCCAGGTTTTTAATGAAGTATCTGACCTAAAGTTCTACTTAATAAATGCTGTACTTTTTATCATTCTGCGTGCTCAGAGATGTTGCAGTGTATGTACTGCATTGTTCACCCACTGATTGTGGGTGAACTGTCTCCTCAGAAACAGATATTTCAGAATCAGCAGTGCAGATTTGCATCTACAGTGAATTTGGAAGAGGTAGGACTTACAGATGGGTCATGTGAAACTGCAAAGATCTGTGTGGCAACACTTCTGGCTGCTGTGTTTTAGGATAAACTTTCCTCTTGTATTTACTCACCAGCAGCTTTTCTGCAAACCCACACAGCACTACATTTTCCTCTGCTTTGGAATCCCTTCACAGACTGTCACCTTTTAGGCAGAGTTCTGTTTGCAACATACCTGCAATATTCTGTGTTGTTAAACCTTTAAATCTTCGCTATTTTCCACTTCTCTCCATGGGTTGCCTTGTTTCTGAAATGAGTAGTCTTTAAATAATTACCAGTCTTGCCTTTGTCAAAGCTCACTTTTGCTTTGCTATACACAAAGGACAACATATTTTGGGGCATTATAATTATTCTAAACTTGAATGTGTGGTCTTATTTATGTCAGCACTGTTTCATCAGTCTTTTTGTGTTCATTCAAGGGTGTAATACATCTAGTCTCATGAAGAGTTTTACGATATGTGTGTGTGCATATGTGAGTACATCATCCTAGTTCCCTCTACTCAGAGGAGCAGATCAGCTACTTCAGAAATAATCCCACTCAAAAATCAAAGTTTAAAATATGATAAAATTAATCACACTCTTTGAAAGAGTCTGCTCATTTCAGGTACCTTTACAGGGAGCCAAGAGTCAGAAGGCCAGTGGAAAGAATCCCATCCCTGAATCTATTTTCTCATGGGTGAGCATTCAAGAACAGTAACTATCCTTCTTTTCAGCATTTGTATGCACATGAACACTCACAGGCAGCACAGCAATATGATAACAATAATAGCAGAATGCTATCTTGGTTTTAGATTATTTTTCTCTTGCAATCTTAATAATTGTTTCCCTTCTTATCAATTTCTGTAGTGTCTAGTATAAGCCAACATGTCCAGTTCCATTCTAGTTGCTCTCATAATCAGAACTGCAACATACTTAACTAACAAAAATGCATTTCTTGTAAGCTGTTGAATGCTGTGGTTGAAAGCGACTCATAACCTTTGTCACAGCAGCAATCATTGTAATTATGCTGTTAGTGCATTAGTTGGCTTCCATCTGTAGCACAGTGTTGGTTCTCAATGGATGTCATATGGTTGAAAGGCACCACTTAACTATGAATCACCCTTTATTGATGTAATCATTCTTACTTTATGAACACAGATAATTAATATAAAGCTTCTCTGGATGCAGCATTGGCAAACTCACTTTGGCAGAATTTTTTTTTTTTAATATCTTTTCAAAACACTCATTTCATTTTTTTTTTTCTGCACTTTTCCAGTACCATTCCTTTTAACTTCCTCAGCTGAAACAAAGAAACATGAGAAGTTCTTAATTCCTTTTATCTGTTCATATGGAAAAGCTTATGCTCTTTAAAGTGACCAAGAATTAACATCATCCTTTATGACTTTTAAATGTCCAAGGAAATACTTACCTTGAAATCCACGATTACATTCTATTTTTGAGACTGTTTGCTTCTTTCTTATCTCAAAATCAGAGCTGGCATAGTTGCAACTCTCTTAATGTTGGGGACTACATTTAGAACTCAGCACAGCCTATAATCTGTACTCCAGAGAGAACACCTTTTCTTCACTCTAGGAAAGCAAACCTGTGATTATAAAGGAGGTCGGTTGGCATCAGGGTGCAGGCAGCATCTGAGTACTTGGAAACTTGTGTCCTGCATTGTTTGGAAATAGCATGAATAACTTCCAAGCATGGTGCAAAAAGCCAAGGGTCTAGAGGCCCCACAGCAAAAAGGAAGGTAAGTTGCTGGGTGGGCTAGGGATAGAGGCTACTCCATGTCAAGAGATCACTAATTATGTAACTGAGATAAGTAATTTTTCCCAATTCATTATTGAATAGGCCAGTAAAATATTAGCACATTGTTTTTAACACCTACTGGCCAAGTTAGCACTTTTTGGAAGGCTTATACACTCCCAGAATATTTTTAAAATATTATAGAAAGAAAGAAAATGTAATGGACAGTTTAACCCTGTCTGGTTCTGTTTTGAGTCTAGGACAGATGTGAACTCTTTCTTCTTGCATGTAACTTAAGCTAGCTGATCTTAGAGGTGCAATGCAGCCAAACAACCTGCCTTCTGTGTTGGTTAGCTCTTCTCACATCCTCTTTCTTCTTCCTTACCTCCTTGCTGCTTCACATCTGAATCAGACCCGCAGGTTCTTAGGGCAGAAGAACTTTTCATCTATTTCATAAAGCACTTAGACAATAGTAATAAAAACATATTTAACAATAAAATATCATGAGTCGATAAATGTAGGTTATGCAAGACTCAGAAAGTACCCTCATTTTTACCTGTGGAGTTTGCCTGTTGTCAGGTATTTTGCTGTGAGTTTGGGCTTAGATTTTTGTTTGGGCTCAGCTTTGTTATCTTCATTGTAGTAAAGTAAAAGAAAAAGGAGAATGAATTTTCAAAGCTAGATGGCTTTTTCTATTTGGCAAACAGTCCAATTAACTTTGCAATTGCTACAAAAGAAGCCAAAAAAAGAGTAAAAAGAGTAGAGCAGCATTCTAAAACAATCATATTCCACATAGACAAAAATAAGAAAAGAAAGCCCCCAAAATCATATTTACCTTCTGTTTTCCTTCACTCAGTTCTCCAAAAATACAACAGCAACATATCCTTTAATTTAATATGTATGAAGTGCTTGCAGCTGTTTTTTTTAAAACTTGTTTCACAGAATCACAGAATATGAGCTGGAAGGAATCCACAAGAATCGTTTTGTTTGTCCATTTGAGATCAGTATTAACATTTTACCCTCCTCAAATAAGGTAATATTCATCCCCGGTGACTCATCTTTAAATCAAGTGTTGTGACAACAGGTTAAGTCATCACAGTGTATGAGACATATTTCCTCCTCCAGATTCTGTGTTCCATAGACTTAATTTAATTTGCAATGTCTTCTGATTTCCCATGGCCTCATTTCTGTCCTTTCCTAGCCTGCAACCTGCCATTAAATCACCTTTTCTTTCTTTATATCCTTGCTAAAATGCATGTTTTCCTTCCTAGATTTCCAGCTAAATCTAAATTATCCTATCTAGACTACAAATTCCCTCACTGTGCATCACTTCAAATTTTTCCTCTGTCAGAGCCTCTCTGCTTTCAGATGTTTCTATTCTCCTGTTCAGAAATGACTGGCTATTCCTTTGGTTCTTCCCTTTTTTCTCCCAGTATATCTTCCTCTATACAACCCCTTGCCAGTCACATGCCAGCCCCAGTCTCTGGACCAGGCTCTCCTTTCCTTTGCACTAATCAGGTTTGCTTCCACTTGGTCTTCACATAGTTATCCTTAAACCACCAACCTCCATCCATCTCCCAGTGGTTTTACTCTGATGCCCGACCATCAAAGCTAAAAAAGCAAGATATTCAGAATGAGCAGTATCATTGTTAAACTGGGAGGGAAGTGAAAGGTGTTGATTTTGAATTAATGCCTTGTCTTGGGGTGACCATGTCATGTGTATCCCCTACCATCGCTCTATGCCCAAACGTGAGTCCTGTGCCTTTAAACTGAGCCTGGGAGAGCAGAGAGAGGCGGGCGGGCGAACTTTTCAAAACAGTCTGTGCTTCAAGGTCGCTCTGCTCTGCGTTCAGCTGTGTGGGGAGAAGTGTGGAGGAAGCACCCTGCCTGCTTTTTTCCACCCGGCTTTTCGGCTCCTTTTTCCTCAGAGAGAGACGGAGAGAAAACTTGGCTTTGTTTTCTTCTCCTCTGGACTTGCTCAGATCACCGGAGCATCTGGGCTCCACCGGGGGACCCTCCCCCGGCCTGGAGTGGGGCACCCACCTCGACCCAGCTCCAAGGAAGAGGAGAGAGA
>VZTH01002005.1:242193-397932 GCA_013397815.1 Aleadryas rufinucha
AGGAAGGAAGGAAGGAAGGAAGGAAGGAAGGAAGGAAGGAAGGAAGGAAGGAAGGAAGGAAGGATTAATCATCTATTTTTTTGCAAAGAGAATTCCAGCCTAGAAAGAGTTAAACAAACACTGAGGTCCTAATCAGGGAAAAAGAGTAAATGCATTGAATGAAAATCACGGACAACATGCCAGAACAAGAGAGTGTGTTTTAAAAAAGAAAGGTAAAAATGTAAGAAACCCGTAAAATTAAATAAGGGAAGTTTGTCAGTAAGTATCCTAAGATTTGAACAATTTCACAGAGGCGGAAGCAAGGTATGAAACAAACACATTGATGTCATGCCCATTTAAAACTTTGCTCCTTATTACTTTTTGTTATTATATTATTTGACCATCTCGCTTCTTTCCTATGTAAATATTCCTGGTTGGTTTGCTTGTTTTTTGAGCAGGCTCCTGTATGTTTTAATTTCTCTACTGGAATTCAAAGACAGAGCAGGTCAAACAGTATTCCTAGTCACAGTTGTGGAATACCTCTAAAATAATAGTAAAGCAGAACTTGCCTTATCTCAAGCAATTTTATTTGGCATCTTCAAGACCCATTGAAGACAATATACTCATTCCTCTGAGTGCTGATGTTTCTTTATAACTGTAATTCATGTCAAGCATCTGTCCTGCCATCTGTGATTACAAAGTTGTTCGGTCTCCATGTCAGTTTTGCATACACAGATTGATTTTTGGAGATATATTCTGATGAATCAAAATACAATCATTTCAAAGAATTATTTCTTGAAGTCTTGCCAGCCCATGTAGAAGAAAAAAAAAGATTCCTAAAGGAAAATTTCATTCATTAATTAACTAACTTGCATGCAAAGAAAAAATATGAGCATATTGAATTCATCTCCAATACCTGATTCCACAAATTAACACTCAATAATAATACAGGCAATAACATAGCAGTTTAAATTTTGATTCTGTATCCTCTAGGTATTTCTACTCTAGAAAAAAATAAAACAAGTTTAAAAGTAGTAGTTTGAGGAAGCAAGATGAAGACTGAAGGGATCTTTACTGTTAAATGGAAGAAATGCTCACCAAAAAACAGATTGTCCAAAGGAAAATCTTGACACAATTTAAGAGCAAAGTAAAGTCAGAATATTCGAAGTGGTAACACATAATTTTGCCATGGGAAATTGATGACAAGTTAAAATGAAAGCACTTAAAAATGTGTAATTAATAGCAATCACGAATTTTCATTAATAATAAAGCACTTTGCTCTGAGAATAATGTACGTTCATTTAATGAAAAAAATAGATTATCCTTAATCACCCATTTTTTTTGTCTGTAAGCATTTTTAACATTAGCAAGTCTTTCCACTGGTTTTAGAGTGGAAGCTTATTTTAACAGGAATATCAGCAGTTTCTAGCCCAACATTAAAATGCAGGAAAAAGAAATCTACGGGATATAAACAGACTTTGAAAAGCTATTTCCACAAACACATGCTGAAAATACTTTCCAAGTGATTTTAGAGCCATTTGTTGTGTTCTCTAATTGTAAGATTAACCCAGCTTTCAGAAGGGAATATTTTTAACTTGTAGTTTTCTAAGAAGAAAGAGAAAAAGAGTAACCTAATGTACCATAAGTGGGTGTAATTCCACTGATATACACCATATTTTAATTTGGCAAATACAAGCTTTTGTCTACTCTTGTTGCTTCTCTGCAGCAGTCAAGGATTTATACACAAGCAACACAGAATGTTTAATTTAGCAAAATTGCCATTTCAAAACTGTATAGTCAAATGCTTAACTAGAAGTGTTTGGGGAACAGATGGACTATTTAATTGTTGATTTTTTAAAAAGTCCTTAAAACAAATAAACAGCCTATTTGAATGCAGTTTTGCTTGAAATATTCTCAAGGGTATAGCTGTTAATGAATGAGTAAATGTGTTTACAACTCCACTTTTACTACTTAGGAAATCTTACAAGCAATTGAAGAAAAGTGTAAATATCACTGCATTTAACATGGTTCTTTTATGTTACAAGTAGTAAAAGAATAGAAATTTTAGTATCTTATATATTTGTGACTGCTATGCCTGCTCCTTGCATGAAACACTCTGGGCTTTAGAGGACTGCAAAGCCTCCCATGTTCCCTGCAGTACTAAGAAAATACAGTAGAAGAGCACAGGAACGTAGAGGAACAGATCCTAACAGCAGCACAAAAGCTGTTTCTCTCACAGGTACCAAAGGTTAGTTACTGTAATTTAGCTCTGAACATCAATCATGAGACTGAAATGGAACAATGCATCTAATTCAATCCAATGTAGATATAACTTCTGAGGTATTTTCATCTTTGTCGTGGGTACAAGCCAGGCTAGAGGTAGTCCTGGAGTAAGCTATGATGGGCAGTACTAGATCTCTGTAGCATTTGCACAAAACATTCCCTCAAGGGAATACACTTGTAAGAATCTTTGAATATGTTTTACGCTGACCTCAATCCCATCCCTGCAATGAATTCAGGCAAAGTAGAGCAAAATTAAGTTTAGGCTGAATGGGGAAGGAGACCACTTCACGTGTGTGAAAAGTACCTGATTCCTCAACCAAAAAGATCAGACTTGTATAAATAACTTTTTCTACAACACAATTCAGAATGACTCATAATATTTTGACAGGAGAAGAGCAGTGTCTGCTCTGGGGGATGCAGCACAGCAGTCATGGAGTTTTATAGTGTGAGATTGGGCAAGAAGTGTCATTGAGTTGTAGGTGACTTACCTCTTATTCCCAATTCAGCTGCCTCTTTTGTAGGCAGCTGCTCATTTCCTAGCTCAGAGAAAGAGCCTTTGGGCTTCTGGGCCACTTTCAGTATGTTTCTTTTCTTTTTCTTTTTTCAAAACACTTGTCAGAATATGTAATTTTTATTTGAACTATATTTTAGTTTCTTTAATAAAGAAAATGGACTAATTTTTGCCATGGAAGCCATTCTCAGAGACTTAAACATGCTCAGATGAAATAAATGTTATAATCTCTTTCTTTCTATGCTCATTCATGAAGTTTCTGCAGCCAACATTTAGAAGACTATTATTCAGTCAATGACTAGTTTTATTTGCTGCTAAAGCAAAAACACAAACTATTCTAAATGGACTGATACAACTATGGAAACAAAGCAGGATATTTAAAAAAAAATTCAATCAGACTTTGAATCAGTCTTTGACATTATTGCTCTTGTTATGAGTGTTCAAAATAAGTTAAGCAGCTTTAAGATCACGAGGATTCACAAACAGCCTTATCCTGCTTATAGCTGTATTTACATTCTCTGGATTGGGCAGAAGTGAACTCAAGCTCACCATCTCTTTATCGCATGTGTTTTCATCACGACATCATTTCCGCAGAGCTGTCTCTCCCACGAACACCCTGAATCAAGTGTGTCCTAAAGTGAATGCCTTATTAAGGTCAGCTTTTCACCCAACACACCTTTCCTGCACAAGCAGACCTCCTGCTGCTGCTGGGAAACCAGGCAGGGGCATATGGAGCATTGCCAACCTGTGAGGGTGTAGGCAAAGGCAAAGGAGACAGTCAGTTGAGCATTTCCTTGGCATATATGCTACCCTTGGGCCCAAATTCTACCCTCCTGGATGGGAGAGTATGTACTTCCTGAAAATCATAGCTTTGACAAGGTCAGGTCTGTCCTTTTCCTTCTCACCTCACACTTGTCCATAGGGCAAAAGTTCCAGGGAATGAGATTGGAATACTGCTAGATCCCAGGAAGATCAGCATGTCCCTCCCCTTCACCTCCTCACGAAGCTGTAGGGAGGAGTGATGTCTCTCCTCAGCCTCTTTTACTCCAAACTAGACAACCCCAAGGTCCTCAACAGAGTATGTCTTCTTCCTTCTCCCTTCTTCATATTTTCTTCCTGAGAACTCTGATATAAAAAGATGGAAAATCAAGCTGATTTCACAAAGCCTTTACCCTGGCTAACCAGGAGACATCCTCTCATAGAAATTATGCCCCACAGAGCAATCACTGAAGGAGGCTTTCACACAGGAGCTGTGGCTCTCTGGAACTCAGAAGGAAAGTTCTTTTCATTTTTCTAGGTCTTGATCTGCAGGGTGAGGTGCAGTTTGCTACACCCAATCAAAGTATCCTACCTCCAAAGCTATGCCTTGTTACACTTTAACCTTCAGGCCATGATTTCTTCTCAGAAACCTGCCTTCCCAGATAGTCCACGAGTTGTGGATGAGCTAAGTGCCATTGGGTGGGAGCCCCATGAGTTGGCAAGGTCCTGGTGCCAGATCTGAAGACTTCTTCAGTTCTAAAATGGAGAGTTTAGCTAGTTGGAGAGGTGGCTGGTAAGCATGAGGAAAAGAGGGAGGGAGAGTCATTATGGGTCTGCATCTGTGACTGCAAGCTTAACAACCTGTTGTACACTGCCCTGGAGTGAGATGTTATTCAGCCAGATGCAGCCTCTTTTACCCCAGTACCTCATTAAAAACATAAGAACAGCTTAACTCTATATTTTCTGAGTCCACATCTTTGCTCATGCATACTCTTATTCAGCTGAAAATTCAGAATTCCTGCTATGAAAAGAAAAAAATGCTGTAATTTATGTAACGAGCCAAAAGCTGTTAAGGGTGTAGAAACAGTTCAATCAAGGAAACAAAAAGAATTGCTAACTAAACAATGTCGCCACAGCATAACCAAGAAAATTAGTGAGGATTGCATAAGAGCAGGAAGGCAATTTAGCATCTTATATATAACTTCCCACAATTTAAAAAGAGATGTGAACAATGTAAACATGCAAGCAATTCATCCCAGATACTCTTCAAGAACCCTTCTTTACCAAAAAAGAGCATTAAATATATAAAATAAACAATTAAAACATGTAACTTTCTAGCTGACTTGAATTTACATTCTTTCCCACACCCTACAGTAACCAAGCAGAACTTGGAGCAACCCACAGGTTTTGAGAGGACATCAGTCTTTACAAACTCCCTCTCAGTCACGCTTGCCTCTTGCAAAAGGCTTTTGCCTTCAAAAAGGCAGCAGTGGGGCAGCAATGAAGAATTATGCAAGCTGAGTTGATACATGGCAAACTGTGATATGACATGGATAACCAAGGTATCAGTGAACTCAGTAGATGTAAATACATTTTGAATTTTTCATGATAGTAGCAAGAAAATATCTCTATTACAAAAAAACTTGACGTTTTATACAGCAGTGAGGTAAAGGACAAGTACATTTCTGTGGGGGACATCTGTGTAGGGTTATGCATAAGCCTGTAGGTGCAAGTGCAGATCTTCCTCTTGTTTTCCAGTCCCCACACCCTGACCCTACTAAATCAGATATTTAAGTAGGAAAACGTTAAAGACTCTAAAAGTACTCTAATAGTTTTGCATAGATTTTGCTGAGAACACAAGCTTTAAGATTCTAGCCCATGGCAAACTTAAATAGGCATGGTGGCAAAAAAAGTAATACTCTCTAAAACCAATTTTAAATTAAATGGGTGCCTTAATTCAGCTGATTGGATTGGCAGAACAGACTTTTCACTAGAAATCATTGATTTCCTATTTTGAAAATCTGTAAAATTAAGATATTACCTAGGAAGCTGGTATGAAACATTCATGCACAAAACAGCAGCCACCCACCACAAGTTCATGCGCTTGTGTAACAGCCCAGAACACAAGTGCATTACCTCCACTGTAAACAGAAGCAGAAAGGCTGATTTCCTCTCAGAAATGGCTGTCAATTCCCAGAAGCATTCTGAGTAAGGAAAGAGCTGTTAAGAATGGAACAAAGAGTAGTCTTTCATGCTGTATCATTTCTTAGCATCCTGAACAACAACAGTGAAACATCACATACAGGGATATGTTCAGATGTAAAATTGATTCCAGTTATCATTGTCCAAAGATGTGGCTGTCAGTTTATAATAAGTCACTGCCATATTGCCTTTTCTTTGGGAGACCTCTTGCTTCCTATCTTACTTCTTGATTTTGCTTTACCTTATTTGCTGTGTTTGTGATTCTATCATTTTGACTCAATTTTCAGTTTCTTTCCTTGAAGCAAAGGGAATAAGTTTGCTTTTGTCTGTTTTCTGCCTTTTCACTATGGTCCTGAGCTGCTGCATTTGCCTCTTCCTTTTATTTAGTGATATTAGCTTCAATTTCTGCTTTGCTTCTTCTATTGCATAATCTAATTTCTGATCCAGCAAAATCTATCTATCTGTTCTTTTCTGAAAGGAGTTTCTCTTTGACTTGTTCTCTCAAGAAATGACTCCGAACTGTCTGCAATCACTAGGAGATATTCTTCCCGCTACTTAGATGCCATTTATAAGGACATCTTTTTCTCAGGCAACAGTCACCCAGTGTGGGTCTTGGCTCCTTATTTTCCAGCTTTATCTCAAAAAGTATCAGATGTCCTCTAAATATAAGAAAAAAATATTTCTTCTTTATTTCAGATGGTTCAACTTTTTCAGTTTGTTCAGCTAAGGTCTCTTTTTTGTGTAAATGGTTAAAAGTCTTCTTAAGTTTTTAATTCTCAGTGAATGCAATAGCCTCTGCTTAGAAAGAAAAGCTAAAACATACCCCACCTAACAAACAGCTCTCTGATAAACCTTAAAAAAAATTCTCCCCAAACAGACCTAGAGAATATTGGGAGAAAGAGAAGGAAAGAAATTGTACCCATTTTTTAGGAGACAATCAAATGCCACTGTTTCATTTTACAAAGATATGTTTTTTCAGACTAAATTATACCTGGGTAAACAATACATGCCTTGCCAGGGTAAAATTCCTGTTGATATACTGACTGTTTGTTATGATAGTTATGTCTGGATGCTTCTTCTAATAGATATAATTCTCTATTGAATTTCAATAAATAAAACAACTTGAACCTATTGCAAGTACTAATTTAATGCGATCTTAGATATTCTTATGTGAGAAGCAGTGAAGTAAAACATTTAAAATACCCAGGTGCACAAATTATTAAGCTCTATAATGAGATCACTGAAAGAATAGAATAAGATATCAAACATGAAAGGAGGCCAAGGGATTAAAATTACTCAGAGCCTAGATACATTATAAATATAACCATTGTCTGTTTACACTGATGACAATGGATAGTTTTCAGAAAATGAAAAATAAAAAGAAAAAAGCTGGGATATAGATTTCCTCTTTCAGTGTACACATTAGATGCAATGACTCCAGCAGAAAGTGAGTCTGTATTTGTCCACAGGGATTTATTCCTCCTCCCTTTGATACATACAATACTGACCTCCAAAGCCAAGGGCTAAGGGACCTCCAGAACTTAGCCTCTTTTTCAACTACTGTTCTTCTAGGATTAAAAGGAAAAATTTGCAGGAAAGTCTCAGCATGCCCCAGGAAATGGAAAAAAATTACTTTTCAGACCACATGGCAAACCAAAAATGTCAAGAGTCCTTCACAAGTGCCAACAGGATAGGAAAATGAAGTGTGAAGGAACAATACACAAAGTGGCATAAAGGAGGACACATTTGATCCCCAAATGACTGGAAGACTAACATTCAAGCAGACTATTATGCTGACATTTTGTGAGAGACTTTGATGGGGTGACAGTTTGCCTGACTGAAATGCCAAAGGTAAGCAATGTAAGCATTCTGCTGTGCAAATGAGCAATTCATGCCCACCTTTAGATGAGTCTTTGATATGTGGATCAGAGGTTGCCACATGGTATGGGGTGGAGGTGAGACATGATTCTCACTTTACCAAGCACCATTTGTCTTTAATCTACGTAGTCTTGCATTTTTCATTGAATTTTCTTCATGTGTGGGGCTGATATAAGTTATTGATCCATGACTACACATGCGGCTGCAAATTTAAAAATGGCATTTTATTGCAAGTTCAAATAATGTCCGCTGTTCAAGAAATACCTAAAAGAGGCTGATCTGCCTGGAAAATTTAGATCACATTCAATGAAAAAATATCTACACAGTAGAGCCTTATTCTCTTGGAATAAGTGAGGCACCCTTACTTACATTGAATAACAATTTTCACTGAGCAGTCAGCTGGGCAGCTTGTGAATATGACTGCAATATACAATAAGTAACTGTAAAATACGTTGCAAAATAACAAAATAAATTTAAATAAAATAAAATGAAATATGAAAAAAGGCAAAAATTGCCACAATGATCAAATATATTCTGCTTTAGAAGGGAAGCTATTGCTATCAAAACATTTCAAACACTACTTGTTGCTGCAAATGTGGGTTTGAGGTTTCTCAGAAAGTACTGTGTTTTAAGAGAAACAAAAAGAAATTTATGTAATGGGTTTGTGTCAGAGAAAAACATTGATTTTAATTGCATTTCAAAGTGTTTAATTATTCCAGATGAATGCTTGTCACAAGCACAGAGATACAAAGTTCAAATTAACATTGTTTTAAAAATCAATCTATAGACCAAACTTTTAATTACTTTCAAGTTGTACTTTGGTGGATTTTAGTTTAGTTTTTCTTTTTTTCTTTTTTCTTCTTTTTTCTTTTTTCTTTTTTCTTTTTTCTTTTTTCTTTTTTCTTTTTTCTTTTTTCTTTTTTCTTTTTAATTGTAATTCATTTTTAGGCATAATCCTTTGATACACTCAGAAACTGGAAACTTGCACCCTCAACTCACAGAGTAGTTCCAGGTTTTCTTCTAAACAGTGTTTTGACCATTTTTGCAATTACTTTTTTTTTTTACAGCTCAGTTTTAGCTTTGCTTTATACTATGAGCAATTACTTCTGCCCTTCACTAATATGATGAGATTTCAAGACACCAAAGATGGGATTTTGAAAACTGTTTAGTGATGGATAAACTTTATCCCCGAGAAAAGGCAGCAAGATTTTTGCAATTTATATTCATGGGAGTAAAATTAGGCTGATATTACAGGCTTAGGAATATTCTACCAGTCTGATGATTTCTCTTGTTCATACCAATACTGCTTTCTTGTCTAAGTTTGGTTTTATGCAGTATTTACACATGCTGACAGTTGTGTCTAGCTAAGAAATGGAAGATTTTCTGTTAAGAGGGGAGACTGTACATTTCAATCACTGAAACTACTTCTTGCTACTGGATCATATATCCTTAACCAGAGGCTAAAAAGTAATCCTCTTTATAACCTTTTCCAATTGCTCTTTAACTGATGGTTATATTCTCAAGATCAGCAAATGGGCTTGTACACTGTGCCTGGGAAAAGAAGGACAGAAATAATATTAGTCAATGGTTATCACCAGGGGTTGTGTGGTTGGTTTTGACTGCTGGACATTTTTAAAAATACTGTGTGGAAAAAAGCACAAAACACACCAACTTTTTCAAGCTTTGTCTTGTGTTTAAACTTCCTCTTGGTGAGGTGCACTTTGCTGTTCATTAAAAGCAAATCCATCTTTATTTCCCTTTGCAAATCTGCAATCTCACCTGCTTCCCTTCTTTGAAAGCAAATGATCACCCCGAGACACTGAGCTATTGACGGTCATATTTTAAAGACCAAAGAAGGAGAGTAGTCTTCAGTTATTGATACTTTGTATCTTTGTATGTGGTGCTGGGCTATAAGGAACTGTGTGAGGTTCACAAACATTTAATTTGTCTGTACCGTCGGAAGGTTTTGCTGTCACACATCTTCTCCACTGCATTAAAAACGTTTACAAAGAAAAGATCATATAAAACATTATGAAGACACTGAGAAAATGAGAATCAAGATTATGGTCATTTTCATGACAGGAATGTGTGCCAGTATTTTTTGCCTAGACTATTTGCCTTCATTTGCATTGATAAAGATTCTCCCCTTCTTAAGAGCATCCGATACCTCATGAGCTTACAGAATCCTTAAAAAGACTTCATTAACTGCATGATATTTGGGTCAATTAAGGAGGCAGCTCTCTGAGTCTCACTCCTCTTTAGCTGACTGCTACTGCTCTGTCTCAAGGGCTGTAAAGTCTCTGGGATTGCAAATACAATAATTATCAGCACTGAGTTTTGATTCATTGAACTCAAAGGATGGAATTTAACATTGACTGAGACTTAAACAGATGCTGAGAAAAGTTAGTTCCTTCATCGTTGTCACTGTTGTCTGCAGAGGACACTGGAGAGTAATCAGCCCATGTATAAACACTCAGTACTGTCAACAGGAATATCACACACTTCTGAAGATCTTTGTAGCATAACAGATTTTGACAGGATAAAGCCTGGGGCATTGTTTTGCTTTGTTTGGAAATTCTTCCCTGTCCTCTGTCAATGATCATCTACATTTCCCCATAAGAGTCTTCTATCTTGAAATATAAACAGATAGATAAATTTCATCACTATTGCTTTAATGAGTAGTGAAAGCTGTAATTGAGAATTAAAACTGAATTCTAGGCAGGAACAAATACATGCATACACATAGGTTTGGTTTCACAAACAGCCTTATGATTTCCTGTGACCTCAGAATAAAAGGGGATATATATGTATTTTTCTACTTCAGTAAACTAGGTCAGTCATTTTGGCATTACACATTGTGGTATTGCAAAAAAAACACCATTTTTGCCACAGTCTGGTTCAAGGTGCTGAATTAAAAATTTACAGAAAATTTAATTTTTCATTGGAAAAAGATAAACTACCCATGCCCAGACATAAATCAGTCCTAGTTTTTTGTGCTTCAGACAACCAAAGACACAGTGACCAGGTACCTGAGCAGCAGAGTCTCTTCCATTTCTGCAGAGGCCCCTTCTGAGAAGGTAATGAGATTGATTACCTTCCAGCACAGGAGTTCAGAGTTGTCAAAACCCAGATCACTTTTCTATGAGCAGCTCTAACTTGCTCTTTAATCCATTGTGAGGAAAAAAATGAATTATGACATATTAAATTTGGCACAAGTTATTAATTTTTGCTAAAAATAATGAGATTTGCCATTGCACTGGAGATGCAGGTAGAAAGAGAGGTAATTCCGAGATTCCACAGTGTTTCCATGGGACTGTGAGACTGTTTCTGTTCAAAATAGCTATCCATGGAGCAGAGAGACTATGGAAGAAAGTAAGGAAGGCTACAATAGTTAAAAGATGAGGGTCAAATAAATTCAGGGGAAATAATTATCCTATTTCTGCTTATGAATTTGCTATATTTTTAGAGAACTAAAGAATATATCAGTCTTTATTTCAGGTATAATATAATTAGAAGAGTATGAAATATAATATTGATTGTCAGTAGTCTAAATGCAGATTAGGATGATGTTTTTTTCATATCTCCAACACTGAGTTTAAAAAATTTAGAGGAGATGAAGAAATAAAAAAAAAAATAAAACAATTGGTGCTTTTCTTCATAGCTGTAATCTAAAGGATATGAAGCAATGAATATCACAGATCGCATGTGAATATGAACCAATTGTCTTATCAAGAAAGAAAATATGGATAACTATAAGAGACAATAAAAATGAATTGGCAAAGGGCAAATCACAATATGAATTTAAAAAATTAACTGAGAAAGGTGTAAGAATGGATTGAAACACAGCTACTTCATTTTTTCCGGGAGTAAGACAAAAATCTCATTCATGTAGGTAGTCTTCAGAAAAAAAAAATACCTACAATGGTTTTGGCTGATCTATTTACAAATAGATACATAGATAGATAGAGAGATAGATAGATAGATAGATACACACAAGAATCATAGAATCATCAAGTTTGGTAAAAACCTCCAAGATCATCAAGTACAAAATTATATTTGGGTCAATTAACAGTTTTTGGTTTGTAATTAAACCATAGCACTGAGCGCCACATCTAGTCATTTCTGGAACACTTACAGGGATGGTGATTCCACCACCTTCCCAGAGAGCCTGTTTCAATGTGTAACCACACATTCAGTGAAGAAATTCTTCCTGATGTCCAACCCAACCTTCCCGTGGTGCAGCTTGAGGCCACTTCCTCTTGTCCTGTAGCTGATTGCCTGGGAGAAAAGGCAGATCCCCACATGGCTACAACCTCCCTTCAGGCAGTTGTAAAGAGAGATTAGGTCTCTCCTGAGTCTTCTCTTCCCCAGGCTAAAGAACTCCAGCTCCCTCAGCTGCTCCTCATGCAGGTACACAGGTATAGATATATAACTCATCTGTGTGTTTACTGAGCATCTTGTTTTGTATTCACTTGGTTAAAAGCTCAAGGCATTTTGAAAACTTTATTTGTTATACCATGTGGCTAAATACACTTAAACTAAGAAGGGGTTCTTTAACAGCTTTACCACATCAGAAAAAAACACACCTCCCCCTGTGCTGCAGGGAGTGCCAGATACGTAATGACAACCATTTTGATTTAAGAATTTAGACAAAATATCAAAAGAATGCCATGCTGTATACTCAAGGAGAGAAAAATAACAGCTCAGTGCTCAAATATATGGCTCCTTGTATTTATGGAAGTTGTGAGACAGATTAGAGCTCCCTCCTTCAAAGGAGACCTGAATTTGACATATCAGATAAATTCACTGTCCCATCTTGCTTATTACCTTTTCTTGGGCAGCAGCCAGAACTTAATATTCAGAATAATAGAAAAGAAAAATCTTCCTGCTCTGCACAAGCAATATACTTATATTATAAGCTATAAAGTTTAATAACATTGCACTACTTTCTTAGCTTGTGCAGTTCAATGACAATGATCCTTTTCTTCCTCTGATTAAATAATTAAAATTATCAAAATATATGAATCAGTAACTTTCAAAATCGTACTTCACACCTTTTTATAATGGTGAATCATGCACAACAATCTGAGATCACATGTAAAATAGTGGCACTGGTGAAAAAGTGTGTATCACAATCAAATGGATAGAATTGCAAGTACAACAAAATCCTGGAATGGGATCCAGTCTTAGTCATGTGTCTCATCTCTCTACTTTCCTTCCTTCTGGACCTGCCACATTCTCTGGGCAGATAAGCTATTTAGATACTGTTCTCTTTAGTTCCAAAATTTGCTGGACTTTGCCTAACTGTGCACACTCATCTACAGAAATGCTTGTTCTGGGAATGCTAATACCAGAAGTTCAAATATGATCCAGGCTTAGGTGGGATCACTGAATTGCCTGGCCTGAATAAGTACCATCTTCATTCATTTTGCTAAAACTAAATTCACAAAAAGCAGTAAGAGATCAGAAGTAGTAAAAGGAGTGGAGAGTATGACTAAAGTCTATTTGAGAAACTGAGTTCCTGATAAAGATACCTATGCATTTTATGCTTAAAACTGGTTTGAATCTAAAACAATTTAAAATCATCCTTGGGGTAGAATATAATACCTTCTTTGGTTACCATCCTTACTGAAATCAGTCCATAAATCATCTCAGCCTGTAACTCCATTTGTCTTTCTGATCACATCATTCAGGCTGGAGCTCTATTATTCACCACAAATTGTTGTTCCCTTGGTCTTCAAGAATTATTTTTTTTGTTGATGACTTTAACTCTCCTCCTGTGATATCACCCCCCACTTCATGCCTTACCACATTATGTTTCCTGATCTCCTGCTTTCCCCTCCTTTTTACCCCTCTCTTCTTCCCTCTTCTACTCCTCTCTNCATCAAGTTTGGTAAAAACCTCCAAGATCATCAAGTACAAAATTATATTTGGGTCAATTAACAGTTTTTGGTTTGTAATTAAACCATAGCACTGAGCGCCACATCTAGTCATTTCTGGAACACTTACAGGGATGGTGATTCCACCACCTTCCCAGAGAGCCTGTTTCAATGTGTAACCACACATTCAGTGAAGAAATTCTTCCTGATGTCCAACCCAACCTTCCCGTGGTGCAGCTTGAGGCCACTTCCTCTTGTCCTGTAGCTGATTGCCTGGGAGAAAAGGCAGATCCCCACATGGCTACAACCTCCCTTCAGGCAGTTGTAAAGAGAGATTAGGTCTCTCCTGAGTCTTCTCTTCCCCAGGCTAAAGAACTCCAGCTCCCTCAGCTGCTCCTCATGCAGGTACACAGGTATAGATATATAACTCATCTGTGTGTTTACTGAGCATCTTGTTTTGTATTCACTTGGTTAAAAGCTCAAGGCATTTTGAAAACTTTATTTGTTATACCATGTGGCTAAATACACTTAAACTAAGAAGGGGTTCTTTAACAGCTTTACCACATCAGAAAAAAACACACCTCCCCCTGTGCTGCAGGGAGTGCCAGATACGTAATGACAACCATTTTGATTTAAGAATTTAGACAAAATATCAAAAGAATGCCATGCTGTATACTCAAGGAGAGAAAAATAACAGCTCAGTGCTCAAATATATGGCTCCTTGTATTTATGGAAGTTGTGAGACAGATTAGAGCTCCCTCCTTCAAAGGAGACCTGAATTTGACATATCAGATAAATTCACTGTCCCATCTTGCTTATTACCTTTTCTTGGGCAGCAGCCAGAACTTAATATTCAGAATAATAGAAAAGAAAAATCTTCCTGCTCTGCACAAGCAATATACTTATATTATAAGCTATAAAGTTTAATAACATTGCACTACTTTCTTAGCTTGTGCAGTTCAATGACAATGATCCTTTTCTTCCTCTGATTAAATAATTAAAATTATCAAAATATATGAATCAGTAACTTTCAAAATCGTACTTCACACCTTTTTATAATGGTGAATCATGCACAACAATCTGAGATCACATGTAAAATAGTGGCACTGGTGAAAAAGTGTGTATCACAATCAAATGGATAGAATTGCAAGTACAACAAAATCCTGGAATGGGATCCAGTCTTAGTCATGTGTCTCATCTCTCTACTTTCCTTCCTTCTGGACCTGCCACATTCTCTGGGCAGATAAGCTATTTAGATACTGTTCTCTTTAGTTCCAAAATTTGCTGGACTTTGCCTAACTGTGCACACTCATCTACAGAAATGCTTGTTCTGGGAATGCTAATACCAGAAGTTCAAATATGATCCAGGCTTAGGTGGGATCACTGAATTGCCTGGCCTGAATAAGTACCATCTTCATTCATTTTGCTAAAACTAAATTCACAAAAAGCAGTAAGAGATCAGAAGTAGTAAAAGGAGTGGAGAGTATGACTAAAGTCTATTTGAGAAACTGAGTTCCTGATAAAGATACCTATGCATTTTATGCTTAAAACTGGTTTGAATCTAAAACAATTTAAAATCATCCTTGGGGTAGAATATAATACCTTCTTTGGTTACCATCCTTACTGAAATCAGTCCATAAATCATCTCAGCCTGTAACTCCATTTGTCTTTCTGATCACATCATTCAGGCTGGAGCTCTATTATTCACCACAAATTGTTGTTCCCTTGGTCTTCAAGAATTATTTTTTTTGTTGATGACTTTAACTCTCCTCCTGTGATATCACCCCCCACTTCATGCCTTACCACATTATGTTTCCTGATCTCCTGCTTTCCCCTCCTTTTTACCCCTCTCTTCTTCCCTCTTCTACTCCTCTCTTTTAGTGATGGATCTGTTGATTCCCTTTGTGCTTCAAGTTTCCCCCTTGAATCTTTCTGGTCTCTTTCCTATTACTACATTTCTTTTGTTATTTTTAGATGTGGTTCACCTTTGACATTATTTCCTCCATTCCTACTCCTATATTGGGAAATATTTATGACAGAAATTCTGAGATCAGATGAGTTCATTTTTTCCTCCTTCAATTTTGCTACCTAAATTTTTCAGATCTGTTTCACAGGGCTGTCCTTCCTCTTGTCTTTCAGGTCAATAGTCTTTGACTCAAGTTTCAGTGACAATTCAAGTTTTCAGACTATAAACCTTACACACTCTTTTATCTCTAGGACCTGTCTATTCTACACAGAAACTCACCTTGTCATACATCCCATATTCTCCTAACAGTATGTGAAGCAACATTGCCCCAAAGATGATTAATAAATGCATCTCTCCCTTTAAGTCCTGCTATTACTTGTCCTTTCTTCATGTCAAATACAAGCTGATAGTCTTAACTGTCAAAGTCCTTCTTGCTGTACACTCACTCTATAAACTCTGGCTTGAAATAGCAGCACTGTTGGCCCTCTATCTGACCGTTTGATTACATTTTGGAACAGACACTGCTGGGATTTTACATGTTTCTCTTCACATGTGGAAAGCCATGCATGAAGATGTTTCATCATTTTTCTCCATCACCAGTTTGTTTCATCCCACACTGGTCTATCCACATCAACTGAATCTTCTATTGCATTTCAATTGAAAGCCATTTGAAACGAGATCTGTCATTGTAATCTTATATCCTCTACCCACATAGCCACTTGAATGAGTTTCTGAGCACTATGAGAACACAAATAATTTTAACAGTAGAAACAAGTGCTCAGGAAGTTTTTTACTGCAATTAAAACCAATTAAAGAATGATATGGGATTTTTGAAGTAAGTTTCAAGGAAGGAAATATGACATGACAACACTATCCCACTAGAGGGCCTGGGACAGAGCACAGGTACAATGCTTCCTGTAGAGCAAAACGAGGAGTTGGGACTGTTTCAGCAGGGAGAGGGCAGCATGTGCTTCCACCTCCTTTGCTCAATACAGAAAGTGCTATCAGTGCAATGCCAGACCTCACACCAATCCATGCAGCTGGGGCAAATCACAGCTTTTTGTTATGCCTGCTCCTGCCCCTTGCTTCCCAGAATTCTCACATCCTTTTTGTATATCTCTGCTCTGATGGGCACAAGTTAGTCCAAAGCTATTATTTATTTGGACTAATCACTAATTCATTACAGTGAACAGAATGCACACACTTTCCTTACTGATTGTACTGATTTAGAATATTAATTAGTTTGGATGTATACACACAATGAAATCATAAAATTATCCCCAGAGAAATGCAACTCCCTAGCTGCCTCAATCCATCCAACATGTCAAAAAGCAATTACTCCCTACAGCCTTCCAAAAGCGTTTTATCTTTCTTTGAAGATGGCATCAGAAAAGATCCAGCAGCTTTAATGGTCTAGAAGTGAGCTGCTGGCATCTCTGAGTCAAAATCTCCATAGGCCACAATGCACAAGCATTCGCAATGTGAATTCAGTGTGCGGTCAAGTGATTGCGTATTGAAATGGCTTTGTAGAACTGTGTGGTCACTCAAACATAATACAGAACTGTGATTGCTGAGTTTTATTACGGTGTGTCACGATGACTACAGGAAGCAAGCTTCTAGTCTGCTACCTTTTTGAAAATGCTGGCAACCTTTCCCTCCCTGTTGCAATCCAGCAGTGCTTACTGAGCTGTACCACAAAGTGATATTTTATGTGTTGAGTATACTAAGAGTTAATTCATCTATATGGCTTTCTTTGGAGGAGAATGGGCTCAAATATATCTGTGTAATGAAGATTTTTATATTATACAATGCTATGAAGCTATCTCCTCTATAACAACGAACTATCAAAAATAAATCTCTCACCTCTCTTATTTAATTCAAGCTGGGAGAAAGAATGAAGATGAGATAGGGAAGAACAGTAGCTGTAGAAAAGAAATCAGTTTGGTACTGCTATAAGATCATTAAAGGGAGCAATGTGGAATAAATTAATTGTGCTATTGCTGATATCATGGCAGATTTTGGCACTTACCTGGATCCTGCAGAGACCACTCCAGGACTAGGGGAGCAGTATATTTTATCCAAGGCCTTCGTACTTCATTTTGTTTTCATTCTATGCAGCCAAGAGCAGGAATGCATGTTTCAGGAAATTAAATATGAAATATTCTGGTGTCAAAGCCTAGACTATAAACTATCATTCCTACCTTAGCTGCTCAGAACGCTAAAAAAGGAAAGTGCAAAATTCTTTGTTGTAGAAGTACTTGGGGTATTTTTTCATGTGAAAGTATATGGTTTAATTTTCAATTGTATACTGACTTATTTGTCTGCTAGATGAAGTGATGCAGAAAATATCCAAAACACTCAGGGATTCCAGAGATATGATATAGTTAACATTAGATTTACTTACCATCTTTGTTCCCAGACAGAGACAATACAACAGAGAATGCAGACACTGTATAAAAGCCAGTGTTTCTTTCCTGGGATCTGAAAGATTTAGCTTTTGGAATATTTTAATTTTAATTCATTTGCAGAGAAAGGAGAGGAGAGACTGATCCTCTTTCTCTATGTCAGTGATTATGGTGTGAACAGGGAAAAAAAGACTTTATATCATTCACAATAACCAATTCAAGAATGCTGAACATAATAGGGTCCCAAAATAACTTCCTAAATCCTCAGTATATTTCTGCATATCCTTAACTTAAGCAAATAGACTTCTCATTTGAAGCCAGAATGAGTCTTACACTGACATAAAAAGTAAAAAAACCCGACACAAACAAAAAATACTTTTAAAAAAAATCAAATTCTTTTGAATGTTAATCCTGTTCTTTATGCTGTCACTTGACTCTTTGAAAATTGAAACGAGAAAAAAAAATTAAAGAATAGCAGAAATTACCTTGTTTTTATTCTTTATTAACAGTATTTTAATAGATTGAAGTGGAATTGGATTATGTCTGAGATTCTTGAAGGAATACATAGAGCTATCACAATCTCTACCAGGCAATAGATTTTAATGTAAAAGCTGTGTTTAGTAATAAGTGAAAATAAACAATTGTGACAAAGGGGAAATCCCTGGGGTCCCCTAGAAAGGAAAACTGCAAGGATCAGAGTTTACTCTTAACAGCTTTACTGAATTGCAGAATACCCTTTTTTAAGAAGAAACAAACAAATATATGTACAGACACGCACCATATTCTCCAAAAACAACAGTTTCCCATATGGATTTATAGGAGGTTTTATGACAGAGAATTACAAGCCTGCATGTTACAGGTCAAATTCTACCCTAAGTTGTAATACCCAGACCATGCCAGTGCTTTCCTAGCTTTCTACATCAAAGACAAAATTTCACCAAATAGTTTCCACACAAGGTTCAAGCTTGGATGGCTCATTTCCTTTGTCAGCCCTTAGGATAAAACAACAGGATAGACTCGTCCAAGTGTTTGAGAATACAGTATATGTGCACACCTATATGTTCTGCCATGTAGATCAGCTGTTCCCTCTGCATAGGAACGTTTCTTATGAAGTCCATAACCCATACCAGAGCACTCCTCTTTGGAAAACTTCCTTTGGAAGCATCTGTGGATTTTAACCAGAGACAAGCTGAAGAAAATGTCACTTACTGTGAAGTAACACAGAGAAATTGGCAAAGATGCACCAAGTGCTCTACTGCCAAAATCCAGTCACAGTGATGTCACATCACTTTCTGCCTTCAAAGCTATATTCTAGCCCATTTTCAGCACTGAATACACATTTGCTAGGCCAAAAAACTGGGATGTGTGAGAGAATCAGAAGAGTAGAAGTGAGACAATTCATGCGTTAATAGGTAAAGCAGAAGTCATGCACACAGGTAAAAGAAGAACAAGAGATTCATTCAGCTCTTCCCATGGGCAGGCACGTGTTCAGCCGTCCCTAGGAAAGCAGGGCTCCATCACACATAACAGTGTGATTAATTCTATCTCAGTCAAAACCAGCACTGTAACAAAGGGGCTTCTTTTTTCACTGAAAAGAAAGTTATGAACAAATCAGGTGGAAATCATGTCTCTCATACCCCTTTCCCTCCCTGCACTATGCAGCAAGAGGGAAAGGAGCAGCTTGGCAGGACAAGAGCCATGGGAGTCTCCTGGTGAGGGGCAGGTGGGAAGTGAAGATACAAAGAAGGCTTTTAACAGGCCAAGAGTATGTCCCATAAGAAGTCTTCTGAGATACTGATATCTTGAGAGTGCCAAAACACAAAACCATCTGGAAAGTAAAGATGCATATTTCAGTTCAATAATAAAAGAACAACGGGAATCCTCCCTTCATTTAATTAGATTAGAGAAGAAAGCCCATAAATTATTTCTTGAGGCCAATGCACTCAATCAAAGGTAAGAGGAAGAAAAGTCTTAAGCATCAAGGTATGTTTAGCAAATGTGTCTAAGTACTCTGCGGGCTCTTAAATGAGCTATTCAGGTAGATTATGTCCTAGTAAGTAAATTACACTGAGTTCCCATAGTATTGCTTTGCCTTTACCTGCCAAAATCCACAGCACTGCCAGATATTTCCAAGAGTACATATTCCCTTCATTATCCCATCTGATCCTACTGCAATACTGTGACCCTGCTGTGAATATTTTTCAAATTGAGAGTCACTACAGAATATTTTCACAGAAAAGAAAATACTGTACAAACATTTGAAAATATATCAGCTTAATTAGAAGTGTAGTACAGTAGCACAGACTTATTAAACCCATCAGGAAATCTAAAGAAAATCCAGCAATTATTTTCATGTCTGTTTCCAGATGAGAAAGAGACCCTAAATTCTGAGACATTATTCAGTCAGTATCCGGAGACCCAGGGGACCTAATTAGCTCAATACCCAATACCAGGTCTTCTGTTGCCTATAAAAGCAAAGACAGTATATAATCCATGTGTGTGCAGAGCAGACTTCTTGATTACAGTCTTTACAGTTGCTAATACCTTTAGGAAAGCCTGGTTTTACTGGAACAATAAAACTGATGGCTGCAATACTGTTTTAGAAGGGATTCTGTTTTATAAGTGGTGTTACAAAATCAAAATAATTATGAAAGAATTATTTCTGGAAGGAAAGACAGGAAGAATTACCTGAAGTCCTTGGGTAGCTTAGCTAGTAACAGGTCTCTACTTCTATTATGGTCTTTAATAATTTGCTACAAAAATCAAAGAGAATGCTGCACTGTATCTCAGTAGTTTCTCTGCTTGGTAAGTAATTGTAGTTTGGCTTCCCAGACAGCATCTGGGGACATTGTGCTGCTATAACACATTCAGGGAGTGGGAATTGGCAGGCAGTTTATTGGCATCACAGAATCTAACAGATCATTGACTTTATCCCCTTTTATCCAAAATCAGTTATAAATTGCAAACACATAAGTTGAAAAAAGTGCTATATTTAGAACAGAGGTTTCTCTGCATTATTCTACATTCCCTCGTCTCACAGTTTTCAGAATGAATTAAAAGAAATATTGGTCTGCAAATTTGCTATTTACTTCTATACCTAAAAGATACAACATGAAACAATCCAATGCAAGTATTAAAACATTCAAAATATGTGTTTTATTGGGCCTAAAAAGTACTAATGGAAATAGGCATATATTTTTTGAATCACTGTTTATGGTTATTAAAAAAAAATAGATAAAACTATGTTGTTCTGAAATGATACCTGCATCTGTAGGCTGGATTAAAAATAACTAGCTGCAATGCAGAACTCACAGCTTTATCCAGCCGTTGACCTGAGGTCAACAAATCACCTTTTCAATGATGAAAGACGATGCAATACTTCCCCTGTGTGTGTGTGTGTGTCCAGTATTTCCAGAGGTATTTTTTAAATTTATTTATTTTAAAAAAATTTAAAAATTAAAAAAAAACCCTGCCAAACAGCCAGTTTTTTGATCCTTCTGCAATATGGATTGAAGCTCTTTTCTTCCTACCAATTGCATCTAGTTGTGACTTTTTTCCCAAAATCTGAAAATAGTTAAAGAATTCATTTCCTCCTTCACTCTGACTTGATAATGTAGGTGAGCATTGCTTCTTTAGGCCTTGTTCAAGAAACTATCCATATTATTTAACAAGTAACCAAGAAGTAAAGCAAGTTTATGGTTTAAAAAAGTTCTAACACAATTCTGTTCATTTCTATTTACCAAATCACACAAGGACATGATAAACTGTGACTAATTAAGAACAAAAAATTTTAGATTGACTATTCCATTAAAATGGTCATATAAGTGCATCTATAACCAGTATGCCACTGCATTCAAATCAAAAGGTAAACAAGAATATTTCACAGGTCCCCTAGAAAGTGATGTTGAATACATCCTTTATAACCTCTCTTGTATCCTGTACAAAACTCGGTTTATTCAAAAATAAAATCTCCAAATTTATTTCCACATAAATGAAGTCTTTCATGTGGACCTCTCTGCAGTGTGGCTTCCAAAAGCAGTTGAAATCTTTTTTTAGTGCCTGAACTCAAGTTCTTTTCTTTTATAACTCAGTTTTTGACTTGAATGCTTTTGCCAGTGCAAAGCTCTCTCTTGTTAGCAAGGAGGTCTGCTGTCTGTGGACTAAATTAGTTCAGTGGGGCAGAGGTGAAGGACATCTGTAGTAAGAAAAGCTCCCCTTTTCTAAAGGAGGGTTTTTTTGCAAAATGCAAAGTCACCTCCTTCCCTGTACAGTGATCTGGTGGCTTTCTCATAACATGACCCCGAAATGGGTAGCACCAGAGATTAAGCAAATTGTTCTGAGCCAACCAAATTCTTCCTCTATTTTTCTTATGCTGAGAAGACATCAGATAGTCAGTAGTTTTCAAGCCTAGCATCCTTTGAAAACAATAATTATTTTAGCCAGTGATTGCAGAGATTTTAACAAATGCCTTTTTGTACAGTTCTGATCTCAATAGCACAGAGGAGCAGTTTTTTCCTCTATATGAGAGGAAAACTGACAGTATCTTCAATTTCATCTTGAAAACCTTATCCCAGATCTCAGGAACTTATGACTGCGTCTCTTTGATGTGGGAAAATGTGATGCAACTACATGGCCTTTTCATTAAAATAATGTGCTCTCATGTTATTCTAAAGGACTTTTGAACCTTTTCCTTGAAAGAAGTTTTGTCATTCTCTAATGGTTTCTGTTTACAATCAACATATCTGTTACCTGATCACAGCTGAAGGTCTTTACAGTGTAAGTCGAAAGAGCTATTTATGTCTGTGCCAAGGTCAGTATTGGGGTCTGGTTCCTACCCAGCATCATTTTCTCTTCACTATTTTCCCCAGTGCTTGTCTGCTGCAGAAGCTGGATGCATCCAGTTTGCCTGGAACATATCTCTTTGAGTCTGATGAGACCACTCTAGATTGTTCTTAGAGAGAGGAGTGTCTACTAGGCCTCCTGTGATGCCAGTGTTTTTACAGAAAATAAAAAGCAGGTTAAACAGGTGCTCATTCCCTAAAGAGACATAGCCAGTCACCTTCTAATAAACATGTCAGCCAGTAACTCACTAATCTATCGCAGAATAGACATTGCTGGGAGCTTCCAGGCTTCGGCTCTATTATGTCTTGAAACCCAGGAGAATTGGAGTCACAGGAGGGGATAGTGATCCTCTAAACATAGATATTCTCTCTGGACAATTCTGTATCACTCAAGGCAGACATCTTTCAGAGACTAAAAAGGTTTGGAAAATTCAATGAAGCAACTGTAGAAATAGAGCTAAGAACTGGTTAGCTCCCATTTGCACCTGCCTCCACACAGATTAAGAGGAACCTGAATAAAATTACAGCCTCCCTAACCTTCAAATTCTTATCCAATGATATTGGGACATAAAGAGACAAAGAGCAAATGCATAGCTGTGGTAGGTTGCCCCTGGCTGGATCACAGGTGCCCAACAAAGCTGCTTTAATATTTCTTTCCTTAGCTGGACAGTGAGAGAAAATAGAACAAAAGGCTTGTAGGTTGGGATGAGAGAGAAAGAACTTTTCAAAGCAGTTACTGTCACAGGCAAAACAGACTCAGGGAAAATTATTTCATTTATTACCAATCAAATCAGAGTAGGATAATGAGAAATAAAAATAAACCTTAAAAACACCCTCTCCACCACCACTCCCATATTCCCAGGCTTGACTTTACTACCAATTTTTTCTGTCCACTCCCCTCCAGCAGCTCATGGGGACTGGGATAGGGATCTGCAGTCAGTTCATCACACATTGTCTCTGCTGCTCCTTCCTCCTAAGTGGAAGTGGGTCCCTTCCACAGGAGTCCGCAATGAAGTTCTCCAGTGTGAGTCCTTCCCAGAGGCTGCAGTTCTTTACAGTCTGCCCCAGCATGGGTCCCTTCTATGGAGAGCAGTCCTTCTGGAACAGACTGCTCCTGTGTGGGTCTCCACTGGGTGTCTTCATCAGTGCTTTTCTCTTCTGGCAATTGGAGAAAACTAGTCAGGAGATTTTGCTTTCAAAGTAGCTACAATGAAAGTTACCTTCCTGAAAAAGTGTGTGCTTATATATCTCATATCATAATGGTATCTTCAACTAGCCACCTGTTACAGAAATTTGGCAATGTTTGCCTAAAACCAATTTTTCATCTTCCATCTTATTGACAGGGAAAGTTGAAAGCAGATTCTCTTGCCTTGAAAGATATTTTACTCTCCAGATTCTTTTCATATCCTTCTGTCTATAGAATCAATAATTTTAATTTATACACTAAGAGACACCTAGATAAATCCAAAATTTATCAGAAATCAGGAAGTCCAGAATTATCAAAAAACAGGACTACAGTATTGGAATATATTTCTTGCAAAATTCTGGTAGAAGAACACCATATATGGTGATCTAAGAATTATCTTCAAGCTAATTGAAGCCTTATTAGTAGAACCAAAATAAAACAGATAGTTATTCATTCAATTACTAACAATCCTAACACTCATGGTTCAAATCATCAAACTACAGAAGAGTTTCACTGGTAATACAGTGTAAAATGATACACTTATATTTCCCGGTGTTTTCTCTAGCACTATGCTCACCCTCCCAATATCCCTCCACATCCAAAGGCTCACAACGTCAGTCTTCCTCAGGAAGAATTTGCATGAGAGGAGGGGAAAGCTAGGTATTAAAAGTCACCAGTATGCTTAGTTCTTTACCAGCTAATCTATAATATAAATTGGCATGAAAAAAAATATTTTTAGTTCGACTACTCCAAACCTTAAGTAGATTTAAGGTTACTCGTAGATTTTCGTAACATAGTCATCTTATTCTTTATTCTTTGCTTCCCATCTAAAATTTCTATATCATCCATCAGTACATTGTTAAAGTTATGCAATAACCTCCTCCAGCCCTAAAGGCCTAATGTTTGTTTCTATGTGCCCATACAGACTTTTTAGCTCTCTACCATACACAGAGAGCTAAACCAAGAAAAAGTACTCAACAGTCACCTCACCTTTAGACACCAGCTATGGATAAAATAACATAAAATCAGTTCCTGCTAAGATAAGGCCACACCACACCTAAAGTGGTGAGTTAATACAAAGTCAGGTCAGACTTCTAACAATACTGGAAAAATAGTGTTTGCTGGGCTGCAGTAGCTATGCCTTACAATATGTAAATACAAAAAGTCTGCCATACTATCAAAAACTAAATGTAAATTAAGAAGCTACAACTCTATGCTTACTGAAAAATGTCTAGCTTAATCTGATTTGCTTTCATCACAGACTGCTCCTGAAGAAGAAAATATAACCTTTTTCCACACCATTATGATGAGTTAACTGTAAAAGACCAGATATGGGCTTCCTGGAAACTTTTGATTTCAGAGAATGTGGAGCAGACTAGAAATCTCTATTTGGCCTGTAAAAACCTACAGGGCAAACTTAAAATCAGATAATCATCAGTGAAAATGTAAATACCAGCTTTTATTTAATTTTGCTGGGGTTCATATAATTTTTTGGCTTCTGCTTGTATCATGCTGTTCTTCCACAGGCAAGCAGCTATATCTCTCTCATTCCAGTGAAAATTTAATATTAAATCACTCTTCTGCTGCTGGACAGAGGAATCCTGAAAGAAATGCTCTTCATTATAAATTCCAGTAATTTTTGACCCTCGGCTTTCCTCAGAGAGCCACATCAACAGTATTGATAAGGCTTCATATTACCATCTCAGGAGCATAACAAGGTTAAGATAATTGCTGTGTCAGCAAGATGCTGAGCTTTTGACTCATGCCTTTACAAAAACAAGGCTGGATCATCGCAATTTATTGTTGGCAGCTCTCCAAGACTGTTCACTATGTAGGGTGCATTTCACAAAAAACTCAGCAGCCAAAACATTCAAACACTAATACAAAATTACCAAACATGACAAGTAGTAACATCACCACCAGATACATGATGTTGAAATCCTGATCTTGTACAAGTACTTGCTGTTAACCTTGTGCATAACCAGAAATTATTCAATCTAAGGGTTATCTGCTTGTCATTTTAGAAGGTAACTTACTCTTTCTACCACTATGTCTTTGGCAATAGTCTCCTTCAATTCTGTGGAATGCTGAGCTCTAAGCTTCTGTTTCATTTAATTTTAGATTTGAATAGCTAACTAACATTTTAATCTTGATAGTAGTATCTTGGATGGATTGGTCATTAAGTGTCCAAATCCTTATTGTGCTCTGTATTTTTAGATTAAAAAGTATAAAAATAATAATAAAAATATATGTAAGATGCACAGTTTTTTAAGTTGGTCAGCTTTTTCTGAGACACCATCAGGTTTACAAGTATTAACTTAACAATATCTGAAATAGTCTAAATCTATCTAGCACTTTCCATCTCAAGATTTGGAAATGTTTTACAAACAATTATTTATCCATATACACATAATTTATATTTTTGCAAAACAGAGCAGATTGTGTTTTCTTTTTTAAAATTATCGTGAATAATGATAATAATAACAATAATAGTAATAATAATAGGAGAAAATAATAATATCATAAAGGTCTAAAAAGCAAGAACTTTGAGTTTTGTGCCACTTATCTATATAAGTAAAGAATATGCGAGTAAAGAAAAACTTACAGAAAGGCTGTCTTTTCATGACATTTAATATGGCAAAATATAAATTTCAATGAAGAGACTTTTGGTTTTGGCTTAGACTTTTAATAAGAATGGCAAAAAGAAAGTTATCTATATAAAGTCCAGCTGCTCTATTTTGCCTATACAAAAGCTAGGCGAAATGATAGAAAGTTGTTGCTATTGCTAATGCATTCCTTTCTTGTTGATAGAAACATCATGCTGAGTTCCTAGGAATCATAGAAACATAGAATAATTTATGTTGGAAAGGACCTCTGGAGGTCAGTCAGTCTGACCTCCTGCTTAGGGCAAGCCTACATTAGGCTTCTCAGATCTTTGTCCAGTCTTGCTATGATTATCTCCGATTATGAAGATTCACAACCACTGGACATCCTCCTCCAGTGTTTGACCACCCTCATGGTGCAAAAAGTTCTTCCTTATTTCTAGTCAAAATTTCCCAGGCCCAACTTGTGTCCTTTGTCTCTAACCTTTCCAATCAGAGGAGAGTCCAATTAGATAGCTGAAGATGCAGAAATACTAACTTTTATTCTTCTATTCTTTCAGCTGGACAAACCTGTTTCTTACAACTTCTCTTTGTACCTCTGTGCTCCATCCCCTGATGCTGATGGCCTTCCACAGGTCTCACTGCAGAAGGTTTTTCTTGCACTGTGGAGTGCAAGACCAGGGGCAAACCCCAGATGTGGTCTCACAAGTGCCATATGGCAATCATTTCTCTTGACATCTTAGTTACACTTGCTGATGCATCCTAGGATACACCTGATTTTCTTTGAAAATGCTTCTTTGATTGCATATAAACTCTGTCCCAGATTTGCCTCTCTATTCACTTCCCACAGACAGAGCCAAAGCACTGGTGAGATGATAACTTTAAATTTTGTCTGTACTGATGAGATGTGAACTCAAGCTGAGTTTGGGATGGGATGGAATGATAAAAAGAGTATACTATAAAACTGGCATGTGTATTGAGCTCATACATTATAGTATTCATGGGAATTATGACTTTTAGTGTTCAGCTTGTTCTTATGATGGTCTTTGCAGACACCCTGAGGATCAGGTCTGGTAGGCCAGTGGTTATTTTCGAAAAATATGCCCCAGTCTATTATTGACTCCATGTGTCAAATCTTTTCTAGCGCACAGAGGCTGTGTGATCCCATACACATATTTTCCATTATCATATTTAGTATGGTGGATAGTGTAGATTGTACCTGGAGATAAATCTGTGTAAAATTTGTGGGTGTTAATGGTCTTCTTCTAGAAGAGCACTAATGACAGTATCTTCAATCGCCCCTGACCTCTCTGACACAGTAGCTAACAACAGATTTTCCCTATGTCATACACCTCAATCAATCTGTTCCCTGCTGGTACCTGTCTCTGCTCCACTGGTGGTGATCACTCACTTTCTCTAAAGTTGTTTCATCAAAAAAAAAGAAGAGATTAAACTAGGACCATCCAACTATAAGATAAAATTTTTGTCCATAAAATTGTGTTATTGATTTTAAATAGAACATTGAATGTCTGCTTTATCATATCCAGAAACAAACAAACAAAACCAAGTCATTTAGCTTCAAAAGTCTTATGATTCTTGCATTCTTATTTAAACCAAGTTCTTAGGCAGAATATGTGGCTGCCTTTCCTCCACCAATGAAGTCTTTAATCAACAAGGTAACAACTGAGCAATATCCAAAATTAAAAAGTTCCCTCTTAGATGAAGATCTAGATCTACACAAAGTCATTCAAAAAGGTTCAGGCTTGAACATTTACTTACAAAACTCTGTGTCTCATGCCCAAATTGCTAAGGATACAAAAATAAATTTCCACTCATGGCTGTAACTACTAATATTTCCAGATATTCTTCTGCCACTTCAAATGCAGAAATAGAAGCTCTATATCTAAAGATTCAACAGATAATACCTTTTATCTTAAATATACATTGACAGCAATTTCATGTTTGAATTATTTCAGTTAATTGTATGTGAATTATCACAATACTAGAGAATAGGTACTTTTAAACCCACTTGACAATATGACTTTTTAATACTGAAGTTGTACAGTGGCACCTGTAATCACATGGTAGCAGCAAAATTATTAGGTAATTCTTTATCAAAGTGACACTAACAGCTTCATTAAAAACAAGTTTGATTTTAAAAGACAGCCCATGTTATACCAAAAGTGAAAGAATTTATATGATGAATTTCTAATGGATAATTTATTCCTTGCAGAAGAAAAATGTTTCAAAATACTGAATATATTAGGAAAAAAAGTAATGAAAACGTAAGGACTTTCACATAATTCTGATTATTTCTGAAATAAATTCCCTCCTGAATGACAGAACATTTAACTGCATGAACAACTGCAAAGATTGCACAGTTCTCCTGTTCCTGTAAATTTATGTAGATATAATAGCCAATATAAAATATGTAGTTATTGTGTAGTATGAGTTATTAAGTATCAAGTAAGGACTTTTCTCAATTACAATGAAAGATTTTAATAAGATCAGTCTGATTTTTGATGTTGTGGAGAATTTCTGTCACCTCTTGTCCAGACAATTTTCAGGCAGATTAAAGAAGCTAGGCTGATTTTTCTCATGTGTCTAGCACACACGGAGCTATTCTGGATGCTGAGAGAACTACACCATTTCTTCTTTGCATACAAACCACAGATAATTCATAGAATTTTGTCTTTACCTATTGTAGAGACAGCAGAAGGATACAGATGGATACCTAGCAAAAACTCCAAATATGCAAAACAGTTACTGACGGTAAATATTTCAGTTTTCTTAATTAGCTGCGGTCCATCTCATCATATATCTAGAGTATGCCAAAAATAAAAAGAAGGTCCCTTAACCCTCTTATACTTGTGAGATTTTCTGAGATTTATGAGAACTTAGAAAAGATATGTCCAGATCTGATAGCCAATCTTTCTCTGACTCAGAGGTGTTTAGAAGGTCTCTGAATGTCTTCTGGAGTTACTTTAAGAAATTCTTCACTGTGAGGGTAGTGAGGCACTGAACAGATTGCTCCGAGAAGTTGTGGATGCCTCATCCCTGGAAGTGTTCAAAGACAGGTTGGATGGGACTCTGAGCAAATTGGTCTAGTGGGAGGTGTCCCTGCCCATGGCACAGAGGTAGGAACTAGAAGATTTTTTTAACTCCCTCCCAGTCCAAACCATGACTCTATAAATCTATGATTCATGTCATCTTTACAACACCTCTCCACAAGCAACCAGAAGTGTCTGTTTGATGCAAGCTGAAATGCAACATGATGGGAAGCAACTCTTTGACCATTCTAATATATTGCCCTGACAGAGGAATTTCAGTGAGTCCCCCTACGGCCCACTGCCCGTCAGAAATTTTACATTAGTACTTTACCTTACCAAGGACCAAGCACTGGTCTCTGGACTTAGCAGAGCTCTGTCAAGGGACAAATAAATAATCTGTACGCTCATCACAGGAAAATGTCTCCAGATGATGTAAATGTAACAACAATGCACTGTTTTCTCACTATTGTCAGTAGATATTACCTGTTAGAATATTAACCCCCTACAGATGACCAACTTATAAATAGAATAAATAAAAAGCGAGCTGACATTATGCTACATTAAATTATAAAATAAAATAAAATAAAACATAAAATAAAATATAAATAATTCTTACTAATGTCCTTGCAGTTAAGGTACTTTGGGTTCTTTCCACAAAAATGAGATTTCTGGTACTCTTGGTACACGTAAAATGCTAGACATAATCTACATTCTGAAGTGACCTTTTACTGGGACCATATTTGATGATTTTGTTTCAATCAGTAGTCATACAGTTAGATCAGTCTTCTGGTCTCTGAATTTATTCAATATGATCTTTTTTAACCATCTGGACAAGTTCAGGTTTTATTTTATTTCCTTTCCTAATGGGGCTTCTTCTACTGCATGCAGTTTTGGCAGGATTCCAGTGACTATATCTGTGTGGTGCATTCTGTCCAGAATGCTTGGTAGCCTGTTAATCATCTCACATGTTGTTAAAGACTGTCCTATGAATCCTCTTCAGAAATGATCTATAAATTCATTTGCTTATCTGCATTTGCAGACTATCCTTAAGTCAGGCTTAAGGTATGTGTATGGCGGGTCTGCCCACGGAATTTAATTTAATCTCTGAAGTTCAGGGCTAACTTCATAAGATAATAGTTGATCACTGCCTTCCCTGCACTACTAGGCAAGTGAAAAGACCTAAAATCTAAAATAAAGCAAAATAGTCAGTACAAAATCAGGTATCTAAATGGAACATTTGTGCTATTTAAGTTAAAAATGTCAAGTGGATGACTTAAATATTTACTGCAATTTTTAGCTAATGTGTTTAGATGACACCAATTACAGTCATCTCTTACTGGGCCTTAACACTGTGGTGAAGCTGGCATGATCTAATGGCACAACTAACAATTTATTATGTATCATAACTCAGCTTGGATTTAAAATACTATTAGTAGGGTTATAAAACTGAGGGATTTGCTTTGACATAAATCTGTATTTTATGGATAAGAGGTGTGTCTATTCCCTTTAGTATGTACTAAAATATTTAGAGTAGAACTCATGAATATGTTTATGACACTCAAAAATTTACTAGGTGACATTTATTTCTTGTGTGAAATTTGTATTTGATTATGAAAATGTAAGAGAAGGTACAGGTATTAGTTGATTTACACAATGGAATTGCTTGGGCAGATTTCTTATGTGTCACCATAACATTTAAGGTATAATAAAAAATTGCAGCTACTTTGTTGCAAATTATTCAATTTAATCTTCTGAAGAGATTTTTATTGGCAATTTTTGGAAGCTGACCTTTACTTGCATGACACTTTCAACACGAAATGTCAAGAATGCTTACAAATTACTTTTACAGCGCATTAATAGTTTATAAAATTTATTTTTGGATCATTTAAGGAAACCCACATACTACATAAACACCCTGCTATAACAGAGGTGTTTGACACTTCAGAGCACCATGAAAAGGAATGTAATTTCTTACAGATCACAAAAGAATGGAAGTAGTAAGGGTCAAACTGTGACACTTCACTCATTTTAAATTTATCTTAATTTTATGAATGCACGTACTTACTAAAATGGAACAGAAGAGTGAGATGATGTTAAGTATGAGACATCAGGACATGCCTCTAGGTACTGCATCCTCTCAAGGAGTGCACTGACTACATCAAATAGCTTATCAAATAGATTTGCTCATGAAAATACTTCTATGTATGGATTTGAGAAAAAAAAAATATTGCCTAAAATGGAGCCAGAGCAAGGTAGAAGAAAAGGATCTAACTCCATAGTTCTTCCTGCATTTATATCCAAGTTTGACAGCTTTTCCACAGACGTTTTGCCAGAGATGGAAGTAAAACATCTAATTCTGGGCTGGGAAAAGTATTTGTCTGAGACTAATTTTTTTTCTTGCTGTGGATATTCTAGATCTTTTCAGCTGAGTGATTCATCATATCCTCCATTCATAGCTGGTAGAAAAAATAGGCACTTCTAGAGAACTATTTATCTAGTTTTGAAATAGGTAGCTTAAATAATCTGAATCTCACTGTGAAAATACGTAAGTATCCACTGGGTACAAAAGAGATGTAAGCTCAGATGTAGATGTTTTTATTTGGGTTATCTAAATATCACCCCTCCATTTTATTCAATGGGAGAAAGATTAATGAACATTCAGTAAATAAACCCTCATGGGATGAGTAGTATTTTTTTCACAAAACAGTGAAATTATCTAGTGCAAAAATAGGGTTTTTAAAGTATATTAATGGTAAGAGAAGGTCTAAGGAAAATATAAGTCCCATACTTGTTGAAGATGGCCACCTGACCAATAGGAACTAGGAAAAGGCAGAAGTATTCAATGTTTTCTCCCCCAGTTTTTAATGTCAATGGTAGACCTTGGGCTGCTCAGTCACCTGAGATGGAGTACCACAACTGTAGGAACTTTTGACTGGTTTTGAACCCTGAAACTGTATGAGCTGAATGTTCTTAAGTCCATAGAACCTGACAGATTTCATCCCAGAGTACTGAAGGAGGTAACAGACGTTACTGCAGGACCCCTCTCCATCATCCATAAGGGAAAGTCTTGGAGTCTGGGAAGGTTCCTGCTGACTGGAAGCCAGCCAATGTCATCTCAATTTACAAGAATGGCATGAGGGACTCAGAAAACTACAGGCCTGTTACTCTAACCTTACTTTCTTAAAAAATTATGGAGATCATACTGGTCCTATGGAAAGGCATTTAAAGGACAGTACAATGATCAGACTCAGTCAACATGGTTTCACAAAGGGAGGGCTGTTTGCCTTGCAGAGGGATTTAGATAGATTGGGCCATTAGACAATGGCTAATGGGATGAAATTTAGTATCAAATGACAGATTTTGTAGGTAGGATGGCATAACACCAGGCACAAGTATCAGCTGGGAGAGGAGCAGCTGGAAAGAAGTCCTGCAGAAAGGGCCCTGCAGGTGCTCTCTGACAGCAGGCTCAGTGTGAGTCAGCAGCGTGTCCTGGCAGCCTAGAGGACAAATCCCATCCCAGGGTGCATCAAGCACAGCATCACCACCTGGCCAAAGGCATTGATTATCCTGCTGTATTCAGCATGAGTGTGGCCTTAGCTTGAGTGCTGTGCACAGTTCTGGGCCCCACTAATTAAGAAAGATGTTAAGGCATCTGGACATCAAAGGTGTCCAGAGGAAGGAGAGAAAGCTGATGAAAGTGATGGAAGGAATGTCCTATGAGAAGCAGTTAAGGACTTGGGGTTTCTCTAGTCTGGAGAAAAAGAGACTGAGGTGTGATCTCATTGCCTTCTATGCCTTCCCGAGGAGGGAAGATGGGGAAAGGGGGATCCTGAACTCTGCTCCCTGGGATCCAATGATAAGACTTATGGGAATAGTTCAAAGCTGTGTCAGGAGAGGATCAGACTAGATATTAGGAAAAATGTCTTCACCAAGATGGTGGTCAAACACAGGGACAGGCTTCTTAGAGCCTGTCAAAGCTCCAAGTCTGTCAGTGTTTAAGAGACAATTGGAAAATGCCCTTAGTAACACACTTTTTAACGTCTGTTTAGCCCTAAACTGGTCAGGCACCTGTAGTCATTCTATGTCCCTTCCAACTGAAATGGACTGTTCTGTTCTGTTCTGTTCTATTAAATCTTCCAAGGTGCTCTTTTGCAATACTTCTGGTTTAGGTGTCCTTTCTCTTTTTCTTGAAAAGTTCAGTTGCTGTATTGATTTAACTATTAGGTCAATATGATCATATAGCATGTATTTTTGGGAAATATTCTTCATCATCCTTTCAGTTACTTCAGCGCACAAGTGTTTTACTGCATTTAAATAATCCTTCAGACATCTATGGTATTTCCTCTCAAGCATTGATATGGCTGTTTGATAGCATAAAATGTGATGCCAAAAGAGAAAATGCCAGTTATTTGGCTTAAAACGCCAGTCAGAAAGTTCAAGTGGAGCAAGGCCCTTACTTTTCATTTGTAAATTGTAGAATTGTAACATTTTTTATTTTAATTGATCTTTTGAAGAAACTGCTGGCTGTTGCACTCCCAACGAAGAAAATCCCCGTGTACAGAAATGCTATAAGCCTAACATCAATGATCATAAACCAGTCTCCCTTCAGATTAACTGTTTAGCAAATATCAAGAATTTTCCTTAAATTTAATGTTATGGACAAAGTAATGGAGAAAGTCAAGGCAAATTTAGGCTGTATATACAACAGTGCACCACTAGCAAAATACCACATAACTCAAATGAAAAGAGGTGTGCCGAACCTGTCACCTTATTTACAGAAATAGATAATGAGTAAAGTACTTCTGCTTTCTGGAAAGAGTTGAAGATTCTGAAAGTAGTGTAATTTATGAATGTTATTTTCATTTTCATACTAGTCAGCTGGAAAACAGAAGGGAAGTTAACCTCATTGTTCTTGGTTTTGTTCAGCCCATATCCAATACCACTAGAGTGTCCACTCCAACCCTAAAAGAGCTCGGGGTGTTCATACTTTAGAAATGTTTTATCTGATGCATCAAAATGTCTCTCGTGAACGAAGCCAAACAACTCCTGCAAAGCAGAATAAACTCACAGACAGATGCCTGTAAGGGCAGATACAGCTGGTTACCAACAGGGGGAAGGAACACTTTCCACTAAAGAACCACACCATCTCTTACCTCTCAAGTAAGCTTAAGAAAGAGCCATAAATTCAAAACAACTTCAACCTCAAAAGAGTTTCTGAACTATAATTCTTTGTTTCATTGGACACCAAAAACTTTTGAAACACTGGTTTCATGACACGTTATTCAGTTGCAGGAGGTGATGCTGTGTCTCTCTTTCACAGTAATCCAAACATTGTTTCTTCCCTTTGCCCCTATGCCCCATAGATACCAAACACCTACTTTTCTTCCTGGATTTTCTTATTAACATAACTAAGTTAAACTGAGAGCAATTATTCCCAGCCTATACTTAGCTTGAACTGTGTTACTTCTACACTTGAAAGGTATCTGGGAGGCTTATATGTCTGAAAAGTTCTGCCTTTTCTCCCAGCGACAGCCATATGTCTAGTAAAAAATAATGCTACTTTATGCAGCTTGCCCTTTTTCTATACCTAGACAATTATCCTTGTTACACCACTACTGCAAAATGCTATTATTCCACAATTTTAAAGTGGAAATAAAATATAGAAAAAATCAGAGTGATTCTTATGGTGGATTTTGTGGTAAAGTAGGTTTCTGTTGAAATGTTGTGTTTGATGTTGATGCGTATGACATTTCATTTCTTGAATACTGCAAACAGAGGCTAAAGTTTGCTCAAAACAACTTTCAGTGTTCTCTGCTCTTAGAAATCCACTCCAGGATTATAATCAAGTGTGTGTTTATAAACCACTAGGGTTACAGTAGGATGATTTGGCATTTATAAGCAAGTCTCTTGTTTGCTGAATTTTATGTGTATATGTGAACACCCACAGAGTTTACACACAGGATATAATTTCCAGAGGTGATTTTTGCCCTATGTAGAATGGGAATTAATTTTGCATGGCAGCTGCCTTTTCCCAGCAGCTAGCATTTCCACAGCTGGTTGCTGTTTCACTCACGCATACTTTTCTATCACATACTATTTTTTCAGCAGCCCTCTTGCATGCCCAAAGAAAGAAAACGTTTATCCACAACAAATCAAAAACTGTGAAAAAATGCTACTGAAAGTATCTTTTTTCTTTTGTGATTACAGAAAGCCCACACTTTTCATACTTTACTGTTGCAAAGTCATGGGTTTAAGACTTTAAGGAACAAGAACTGTGAATTCTGTTTATTTTGACAAATAATATCAAAATTAAATCTTTCAATACATTAAATAACACAGATGTCTTATTAAGACACTTTAAAATAATGGTTTATATAAAGTATTGTTATGGTTTTTTCTTTGTTTATCGGAACTTTTTAGCCATATCTGTAACTGAAGTAGTAGAGCCCTGCCTCTCCAAGACAAAGATTTCAACAGAGAAAATGAGATTAGAAGGAGCTTGTGAAAGCATTTTTTAGATAAGTCTCAAAAGTCAAGGCACAGAAGGGACTCACTACCCCCTGCTGTTGAACCTATTGAAAAAATACTTGTAATAGTTTTGGTACATTTTTTGAAGGACTGTTTTGATTGACAGTTGCCGTAATGCTTGAAGAAGTTCTGAATGATAAGTCAGTGTGAGGACATTCAAAGATTTTCTTCATTCTAATTAACTGATGGTAATGATAGATGTAAGCTCAAGGCAATGACATTGTCCCTTCAGGCAAGGACAAAAGTAGTCCTGTTTGTTCCAGTATAGATAAAGATTTGATTTGCCTGTTTACCATAGTAGAATTGACATGGACTTTAATCATTCAACTGATGAATTAAGAGATGCAAAGCTGTAAGAAATGCATCATTTATTTTACAAATTAATAGATCTCATAAGCATTGAAAATCACGCTGTATTAAGCAGCCCATAATGCTTTCCAAACCATTTTGATCACCAAGAAAGTGAGGATAACTTAATGATTACTCTAATGTATTATACAGGGTCACAGAAGCACTTGTGAAACCTTGTCAGTCCAAGGAGTCTCTGGGTCCTTGTCTTAGAAATTACTACCACTGCAATAGAGTCATCTGGAAGGATTTTGTGCTTGTGCTTCAGGTGTGTCTGCACAGCACCCTGCATCTTAACTTAAGTGGCATGAAGAGATGGCTTTAAGATAGGTGACAGACTCTGCACCCTACAGCTAAGGCATGGGCAGGCACTTTGTTCTGTTCCCCCTCCCTGTGAAGGAGCTCCAGCAGGAGGGAGGAGCAGGCAATCAAGGACAGGTATCTCTGGAAGACTGGTTAGATCTGCCACGTTAATCCCTTGTCCTCCTGCATATGGCATGTAAGACTTCTTATACCAGCAAGATATATCTTCCAAGGAAGAAAGGATGAGAGGTACAAAATGAAAATTGAGCAGAACATTAGAAACCCTCAAAGGGCTGTGTTTATAGCTCTCTTATTATTCAGTTCTCCTAAGAGCTGCCATTTAGCATTAAGTATTTTGTATGGCAATGACCGTCATCAGTAATAACTTTCATTGGTGTCCATGCTTTTTATGTCTTAGATGAACATCACTGCCATTACACTGTTATAATTTCTGCAAGGGCGGGGGGGGGTGTCTTTCTGGGATGGGGTAAATTTTATTCAAAGCAGCCAGTATGATGCTGTTTTGAATCTGTGACTAAGCAATGTTGATACAGACCAACATTTTAGCTGTTGCTGAACAACTGCAATAAGATTTTCTCCAATTCTCCCTCTGCCCACTACCAGCAAGAACGCTGGGAGTGAGAAGAAGAATGGGAGGAGACACCATCAGGACAGCTGGCTCAAAATTACCAAAAGCAAATTCCAAGCCTTATAACATCACGTTCAGCAACAAAAACTGGGATTTTGGTTTTTCCAAACACTACTGCTTGGAGTCAGACTGGGCACTGGTCTGCTTATGGGAGGTGAGAAGTGATGCAAATGTCTTTGCATCACTATTTGTTTTTTCTCATATCCTGGCAGAGAATGCAGTACATCTTTTAGGTCTACCCTGAGGTTAGCAATAATTTCCAGCTTCATGACAAGCATATAAAAAGGAATATGCAACTGACTCTAAAGAGCTCAATATGAATTTTATGGAAAATTTTCATTTTTAACTAAATTACTTGTTTATTTCTAGAGTATTGAGAAAGTATAGACTGTACTAGTAAATTCTTCTAAATTATTCCTTCTTAAAAAATTATTTAATATTTTTACACTTACATCAGCAGTGACTTTGATTATGCCCCAAGTAAACTCTTATTAATAAAGATGGACTAAAACTGGCAATAGTGTTAGGATGCAGTGTTTGATTTCAACATTTCTAGTAGAAGTGGGATTACTCCAGATTTTCATCATGGATATTGATAGAACACTTCAGGCTATTAATTTTTTTCCATGTCTCAAATTTTCTGAAGTCAATGCTTTGTCGATCTTTACTTTTAGGTTCAGGACAACCTTACCATCTCTTAGTAGCTGATTCCTAATAGCACTGAAGTTTATTTATTTGACACAAGTGGAGATGAATAAGTATATGCTTTAACTTATAAAGCCAGTATAAATTGTATAATATTTTGCTCTGTTCATCTAAGGGTTCCATTTCAGTGTATGTATTCCTAGCATCATTGTCAGGATTAGGTGCCTGTTCTACATCCATCTTCACTGTACAGAATAAAACGTGTTAAAGGGTTTTGTAGTCACAGCAAGTAAGGTTAAGATCACAGTGTAAATTTTACCTGTCCCAGTAATATGTCTCTCAGCTCAGAACATGTTATTTCACACTGTTCTATCCCCTGTCATGGGAAATGAAGTCTCTCTCTCAGCCTCATAATTCTTCTCTTGATGAGGCAACTCCACCACACTTCCCCATCTTATCTGTGTTAGTTCCTTAATGTTTATTTCTCAGAGGAGAAAAACACTGTACTTCCAGTATTATGTTCTCATAATGCTGCATCCCAAGTTTTTCTCCAATCACAAAATTATAAGCCATTTTTCTGTAAGAGTTGTTTAGTACCTTTGTCTTGGTTTTAAAAGACAGATGTCTGTAAGGAAGGCAGGAACCTCCCTTGGAATGGAAAATGCAACCCCCTTCCCTTCAGATTATTATAATTTTGAAATTAAGGGGCTTTCAGGCAAATGTATGAGGAATAGGAATAACAGTTCTTTACTTATATATATCAAGGTAAACAAACAACAATAGCTATGGCAGTGATACCAAACAGAACCAGTAACCCAGTGCCAGCCTCTCTCGGCTCTCAGGCCCTTTCCCCTTCGGTGCAGTGACGCTCACAGCCGGCAGGGGGCGCTGGCGGCTCCCGNCCACAGCGATGCAGCCTCCTTCCCCTCTGAACACCAGATCACAAGTGAAGCTGGGGCCCTGCCCAACCCCCTCTTCCCAGGTAAAAGGGGGCCAGTTGGCCGGGGCTCCTCCCCAGTGAAGTCCTTTGTCTCCCTCAAGTACCTTGGCAATGACTCCCTCTCAGCAATGTACATGTGTGGGGAAAAAATTCTTTCAAAAGAAAAAGAAAATAAAAAGAGAACTCTTAAAACCCCAACAACCTTCTTTCACAGCTCAGTTCTCAAATTCCCTTATATATTTCATATTTAATTCCAGTATCTCTAGCAAGAATCATGCATTTAATGTTTCTGCCATATTGAGTCCCCTTTCTCTTTCAGATTTCATGATTCTAAACTTGAATTTCCTACATTAACATTCTCCTCTACTCCCTGCTACTCCAAAGATTTGGTAACCATGCCATCCCTTTCTTTGCCTGCCAAAATGTAACAACAAAATTAAAAATCAAGGAACTGAGAAAGAGAGGTAAGAAAAAGCATAACATGTATTATTAAGAATAAAACCATATTCTACTAACAATGTACTATTATTCCTTTGCATCAAAAAAAAAAATAAAAACCACCCGGAATGGACGGGGAGAAGCTGAAAAANGTATCTCTAGCAAGAATCATGCATTTAATGTTTCTGCCATATTGAGTCCCCTTTCTCTTTCAGATTTCATGATTCTAAACTTGAATTTCCTACATTAACATTCTCCTCTACTCCCTGCTACTCCAAAGATTTGGTAACCATGCCATCCCTTTCTTTGCCTGCCAAAATGTAACAACAAAATTAAAAATCAAGGAACTGAGAAAGAGAGGTAAGAAAAAGCATAACATGTATTATTAAGAATAAAACCATATTCTACTAACAATGTACTATTATTCCTTTGCATCAAAAAAAAAAATAAAAACCAACCTGAATGTGACGTGAGAAGCTGCAAAAGCAAAATTGAAAATTACACAAATACTCCTTGGCAGAAGAGAGTTCAAGGAATTCCATGAAAAGGCAAAAGAAACCAAACCACCACAGCACTCCATGATGGTGAGAGGGATATACTGTAGCAGGTTTGGTTCTAAACCGGGGAAAACCAGCAAATTTTGTAATGGTTTCAGTTCGCCTTTCTTATCTTGTGTGAGATAGGAGATTTGGAGGAATGCAAAGCAGGCTCAAAACTTAAAGAATATGAAAAAAAGCTTATTGACAGAACTAAAAGAGAAAAAGAAATAATAAGAAATTAAAGCAAAACCCCTCCTTTTGCTCCCACACCCCCTCCTCCCTTTCCTCTTTCCCAAACCAGCACAAAGGATAACAAACCATGATTTTCGGTCAGTATTTACAGTTCTTAAAAATCTCTCCACTGTTTAAGGAAATAGAGGTCTCTTTTTGCTGTCAGTGGTCTCTCAAACTGCATCAGCAACAGCCCCCGCCCAGGAAAAAACACTGCCGCCAGGAAAAAACAGTTCTCCCATGGATAGAAAATCACATGGGCCACACATGAGGTATTCTTTTTTTAAGGGTGGACAAATTCCAGCCTGAAATAGCAACTCACTTCTTCACAGAAAATCTTAAAAGTTCCTCACAGCTCCTCACAACTTTCGGGTACCCTGGCGTGGTCCCCTTTGCACATAGGCTGCATTCACAATCCTTCATCATCCCCCCATGTCTTTAAATGGATTAAAGAGAAAGGTCACTACTCCTCTGCGTTCTGCTGCTGTGGGGAGAAGAGGGGAGGAAGCACCCTTCCTGCTTTTCAGCCATTTTTTTTTCAGCTCTTTTTCTTCGGAGAGAGACGGAGAGTTAAACCTTGGGGTTTTTTCTGGGACTTCAGTTTTGTTTCCTTCTTTCCTATAAGTGGGTAGCACATATATTATCCCTTAGTTGATAGGTGTGCAGAGCTGCTTAGACTATGCGTAGCTGTATATAATCCCATGTAGGGTTCCTTATTTTCAACTTCCCTTAAGAATGAGGGAGGGAAAAGGGGATGACAAATGACAAATTTAGAGCAATGCAACAAGAAAATATACCATTTTTCACAGAGCTAATCAAAAATCCAAACACCAGCAACTCATATATGCCAAGCTATTCTCAAGCTATGAGAATGAGTAACAGCCTCTGCGGCCTGTTACTCCACAAGAAATTCCAGTGGATAAAGAGCTTTTGTAGAAAAAAATGTACTCCCAGTGTGGGTGAGAGTATTGCAGTCTGGTCCTCAGTGTGCTAGAATATATTGAGCAGATTGAGGACACCACCTGCTCATACTGTGTAGAAACCTGCCTAATGACTACAGTCTACTTCATCAGAGTAAATTTTAATGGAAAATGCTAGGACTCAAATTCATTTTTGAAGGTATCTTGTAGGGTCAGTAGGGTGATGAAGTGATATTAGTTAGAAATTCTAAATCACTGTAATCTTTAATAATTCTGTATCATACTGTATGCTTGCATCTATACTACTTTAAAAACAATGGAATACAAATAACCGTTACACAGAAGAATGAAACAGAGAGATAGCATATGACCATGTAATATTAAATAAAAGAGATCTACAGCTATTTATAAATTCAGAAAAACTGTGCCCTTTTTAATGGAGAAATACAGAACATTCCCCACTGACTCCATTAAAAGTAAGTCCCCTAAGGCACTGCAAAACTAAATATTTTTGTACAGCACTTCATAGTCAGAGCTGTACAGTATGTGAAAAGAGGCCTCAGGGCAGTAACACACATCACCAAATTCCCCTCTGTGAAAGCAGGTTAGAATTGTGCTTTCTGGCATATACATAAAACAGAATGATTGCTACTCTATTCAGAATTGAACCCATGTTTTGTTTTCATTTTTTAAAGCTGCTTTCAAGATGTTGAGGTTGGTTTTATAAGTGATTGGCTAATGTCAGCATCAGTAACCTCATTTCAAAAGGGCTCTGTTTAGATCCGACAATGGAAAAGGAAAACTTGACAGACGTAATGTTTGTGGAGTGGTGTGCAAAGAAATGCAGATCTTTGTTTTTCTGTTCCTAGTCAGCTATAAAAACAAGTCTGAGGAAGCTTCGTAACTGCAGAAGCATCATACATATTAATCAGACTGAATCAATAACAACCTAATCCTGCTTTCCTTTAAGAAATGGTAAAGATCCCATAGATTTCAGTCAGTTCAGTGTAGGTTTTATAAACATAATGAGTGAAAGGACTTTGAAAGTGAAGGAGAGATTTACTGTATTTCTTCTTACACAAAAAATAGGATTGTTTACTGTTTTCAGAATAGAGCTTATAGAAATGTCAACTAGACAGAAAAGGAATTTTGTATTTGTTGCAAAATATGTGAACAAATTTAATCTCTGAAAATAAAGAGATGTTGTGGGTGGGACTGTTTTCTGGTTTCTTTACCAAAGGATTATCTCCTGAATGATGAAGTTCTTGCTCTTTAATATTTTATGTGTCAAATCGCCTTGAGGTCTGTAAGATGTTCTTTGCCTAGTTTCAGTAAAATAACCACAGGAATTAAATAAGATGATCCTACATAAAGTGTGAATATAATGTTACATCTGGCTTACTGAGATCTATTTAGAGAAGAGTTTTGTATGAAAATAGCCTGTAAGTAAGGACTTATTCTGACCCACCTTCCTTTTCCTTCAAGCTGGCAGCATGGAAAACAGTAATCCTGAAAAGAAGCCATTCTTTTGGGGTCTGATGTCCTTTTATTCCCTGTCCATATTTTTATTTTTTTTTTACTTTTAGGCTTTGGATTAGAATCTAATATTACATCTAATAAATTTGTTTGGACAACAAACTTAGCTGATTGAATTAGAATACTAGTATAAGGCCACTTAATATAGCCTCCCTCCAAAAATTTAGTGCCTTTGAGTACTCATATATATCAAGCTCCATACATACACTTATGGGGCACAGGAAGGCCTTAAGAGTCCTGACTTGGGTGTGCATACAGGTGTCATTTTTACATATACCCAGACTATGGTCAGAGTGTTGTGTCTCCTCTAGTCCTACTTCAACTGACTTCCATTGGCAAAAAAAACATGTGGTACTTAGGCAGGATGTGAGCAAAAACACTTTTCAGAAGCCGTTCTTATCAGGATGATGTGGGAAGAAGGGCTATGGGCCCTAACTGTTAAACGTGTTTTAAGTGCAAGTAAATTAAAGCCCTGTCAACCCAAATTTTAAAGCAAGTAAATAGTAACTCTGTCAACCTAAAATTGTCTGTAGAGAGATTAGTGTCCCATACACCTGTAAAGGCCAAATGTTATCTGGGGAAAGTACCCCTCAGTCCCTTCAATAGCACTAAATACCAGTGGGCTCCCTAGGAAACCAAGAACTGCGTCTATGCAATTGAAAAGCTTCAAATCAAAACCACACACTCATTTTTGTCAGCTAAAACTAGGGCCACCTTGGTTGAGATATTTGTGATCATTAATATATAAATATTTATGGTACATAGGAAAGTAATTGTTAAAATTGTTTTTTCTGGTACTGTGAAAATCTTGTTTAAATCTTATGCTTTAGCTGTTAATTTTTGGATTGAAAATGTTATCTCTAGAGATGCCAACAAACTAAAAAGGACTGAGCTTATGGACTGTTAAAGCAGATTTTTTTTAAGCAGATGAAAGAAGTTAACACAAAAATGATCAAGCTGGACCAGAAAAAATGTTAGTGTATCCAATAGACTCTGTCTATGGTAGTAGACAATAGCAGATATCAGAGACAGATATAAGAACATGACAAGCAGTATGTGATACTTTCCCAGTATAGCCTCTAGCAAAGTTCAGGAATCTCAGGCTAGAGAGGCATTTGTTGCCTTATGAGCTGATGAGGAATTTTTCTTTGATTAATTCATTCAATTAATTTCAAAATCTACATCAGAATTTTAGCATCCACAGCGTATCATGTCAAAGAATTTTATACAAACTTGTCCTGGATCAGCCTAATTTCACACAAGTTCTTTCTGATTTATTAAAAGGTAGCTAAAAAATTTCAGAGTAGCATTTTCATGTCCCTTAGGATGCTACAGACTTTGCTCATATTCTTTTTGTAACATTTTTTTCCAGGATAAATTATGTCATCCTCCTCCTAGCAACTCCTCACACCGAAGTCACTCAGTCTGTTTAGCTACCTTTGCCATCCTAGTCTGAGGAAGCAGTAAAACAGTACCCAAGATGGAGACATTGTTTCTTTACAATGGTAGGATGTCATTTCCTTGTTTATTTCCTGTTCCCCTTTTGTGATTCACTTTACTTTCTTGGTCCCTGCTCAGCAGTGTGTATTTCCATTGAAATACTCTAATTATTTTTCCTAAACAGAAATCTTTAGTTCATGTATATTTAGTTTATTTCATGTATATTTAAGAATTTTTTCACATTTTTTTTATCAATTGACACTGAATTTTACATACCATTTTAATTCTCTAGTTATTATTCATTATCATAGGATCCTTTTAAAACTCTCAAAAATTGGGCTTTCTAATAAGTTAGCAGCATCACCAAATTTTTAACTGATGTTTCATTTCCTTTTCAAGGATATATGTAGCTTTATTCCTTTGTTCTTTTAGTTTTGATATACAATCAATCTGTAAATCAAGCATTAAATTTTATATTACGCCAATACAGGGTTTCATATTAACAATGGATTTGACAATTGTTCATCACTCCATGTTTAAGGAATGGAGGCCGCCTCAGCTCCCTTATTTTACAGGTCTGCCACATCAACTTCTTCGAAAATTATTAGCACCTTTTAAATTTATTAGCTGATTTTATCCCAGTTTTACACAAATTAAAGCCTTCAAAATAAGCTCCTTTATATGCTTGTCAGAAAAAGGCTATCAGAAGTTCATGTTCTTAAAATGTCAGGTAGAAATACTTCAGTAAATTCTGAAGTGAGATTATAATTTTGCAGAATAAAAAGGAGAGTTAAAATAACACCTGGGTTCTAATCATATGAATAGTGCTCCAAAACCTACTTGAGCTGGAATGAAAAGAGGTGTGGAAGAAATGCTGTGATTATTTTCAGTGGCTTGTAGCTCATCAGGCATATTGGTCCTACTCTAAGTCCATGAACAGACAAAACAGGAGAAGAGAAATATCTAAATCTTAATAACTGTAGTGTTGTGCCTTCAGAGCCCATAAATGATGGGAATTAATGTGTGCACTGAATGCAGTCCAGACTCCTCAGCAGTGAGTAATTAGTACTAAATTATACTGCATTAAGGACCATTAGGGGCTAATACTTCTCTTTAGCCCAGTTTTACTGGGAAAATTCTTTCAGATTAATTTGTTCTCTTCACAAGGAAAAAAACCCAAAAAAATAAAACCCCAACAACTAAAGCATATACTAGATATATCCATGAATTTTACTTATTCATATATATATACATATATCAGTTCTGCAACTGGGAAATACAGACAAGAAAGTAAAACAATTGTATATGCTATACTGCAAATGTGCTTTTTGTGTGAACAATAAGAGGATCCTGAGTTACCAAAGGAGGATAAAAAAGCATGAGAAGGATGATTGATATTTTCAAACATGCCTGAGCAATTCAAAAGCCTAAGACTTATTTTCAAGAGTGGATAAATGGGATTTTGAAACTTTCTATACTATTTTTATTGTCACTGTCAGTGCTGGAGTGGAGGATAAGGAGACATTGCTAGTCCCAATGTCTAACATTCACAAAAACTGGTGTGAAACTTTGTAAAAAAACCAAACAGGCACTTCTTGTGCAATCTTTTGATTCATTTAAGCCTCAAAAATAGAAAATTGACTTAGGCTAAGTGTTTTACCTATGTCCAATAAAAAATAGAATCTCAAGCTAAGTTTCTCTTAACATAGGTTTTATACCTCATACTTTCTCTTAATGTAGGTTCTCCACTTGTCCTAGTGTGGATTCACCAGACAACTTCGCTCCTAGCTCCCTGTATTTCAGTCTTAACTGAATTTGGATTTTACCTAGAGAAGACAGAGGATGTACTGGAAGTTAAAAAAAATCTCCTTTTATTTTTCAAAACTTGAAGAGAGCCCTTTTCATCAGTTGCACTGAAAATCGGGCCATTCTCCCTATTGAAATGTACTTGGAGAAAATAGGTGATACTCTTCTTGTGTGACAGCCAGCTCAACAGTTCAGATGGAAGAAGTAATGAATACCAACACCCAAGCACATATCTAAGCATCCAGAATTGAGCAGTGTCCTCCTAAAGGGCCAGCCTCTCTTCTCAGAATATAGAGGAAGCTAGGAAAAGTGCTGGGTATCTGACATTTACTTGGATCATGTTAGGTGAGATCAATAACCCCTGTCAGTCTGTGGCAAGTGGATCACTGTAGAGAAAACATATCCCTAAAGGACTTCCTTCCATGGTTGCCTCAATAGATTTAGACTTGAGTCAGAGTAGCAGCTGTTTTTCAACTTGTAGTGTTTGTTTGAGCAGGATTTTCATAATGGAAAGTGTTTTCTATTCTGCTCTCATACTCAGATGAAGATATCTTCCTGATTTTCTGAAACTGAAAATTAAGGTTAAGCATCAACTTGGATTACCTTAAGTGACACAGGCAATTGTGAAAATAGTAGGCAATTTGGTGTTATCTTTCTCTCTGTGGTATCTGACAGGACCACATTTTGAGGTACAATTCTCAATTCATTCAGAAATGTATACTCTTCAGGAACTCCTCTGACATATTTCATGTTCTCCTGTCACCTGAGAAAGTAGAAAACTTACACTATAAACTAAAATATGTGATGCCTATCCTTGGTCTTAAAATCAAGACCCAAACACAGTTAGAAGGGAAAAAAGGGATTTTACCTCGGTATTTATTTTAAGGATCCTTGGTGCACCCCGTCCAGGTGGAGCACGCTGGAATGCACATTGAAATGCACCCCCATGAAATGCACCCCCAAAATGCACACCCACAATAGTTTGGGTATAAAATTATAGGCTTTACCAATTAGCATATCTATCAAAGATTCCCCAATGAGAGGCTGAGCAAACCCCCCTCCCTGAGGAACTTTCCCCCCCTCGACAGGCCTATTTTAGTTTACAAAATCTGTTCCAGAGAAGACCTTGGCTTCTCTGAGAAGATCTGAGGCTTCTGAGATGTTTGGTTGCCTGGCTTAAGGAATATTGGGTCTATGCTAGTTATCAAACCTGAAGAATTAGAAGTATGTGGGCTAAAAGGCCCTTAAGAATACATAAAAGCTTTATATAAAAGAGTATATAAAGGGGATATATATAAAAGTGAAAAATCATGGCATCATATGATTTCCCAATTTTTTTCCACATTTCTCTAAGTCAGTTGGAGCATATGCCAAATGTTCCTGTTGACTAAATAGAAGTCTTCATTGAAGTGAAAGATTAATGGCTTTGTATCTATTAACTTTTCTTATACCTATTCTTTTTTTAAAAAATGATCTGCAAATATTGACAGGACTTCTTCATGAAATGAATATTCATTCTTTGTTCCTATTCTTTTGGTCTATGTTTGTTTTCTTTTTTACCATGGTAGCTTACTAACATAAAGAAGGCTATCAATGACACAAGTCTGTGATCCACGCAAAAAACCCCAGCATCTAATCTGTTCAATTTCTACCAGATTCCAGTGACTTATTTGCACATTTATCCTAAACCACTGAAAAAGTTACACAGCATATTGTACATTGCTAGGACCTCTAAGCTAACTCAGTACTTTTAAATAAACAATATTGTTTATTGGATCTTTTGACATTTATGTTATTACTGCAGAATGACCAATCTCTGAGGGAATTTGGATCCTCCACAAACTTAATTTTTCACACCTTTTGTTATTTTTCTTATATTTTAGGGTTCCATATTGTTTAAAGAAAGGATGGAATAATAGTATGAAAGGCACGACTGTGGGATTTAACAAACACTTTGCAATACATATTATCATGTGTTATGACATACTTATTGATAGCTACTGACAGGAGGAAAAAAATTGATACTGCTATCTGATATTGTCATGGTTAAACCTCCTCTCAACAATACCTAGGAAATATCTGTTGATTTGTTACACCTGAAATTTTAGGGGAATGTGCCCCTAGTTCTTCATCTAGCATTTCCAGACTAGAATTAGAACCAGACTAGAAATATAACCAGTATGCCATATACTTTAGTTGTCATGTAGAAAAAGCTTCAGAGCTTATATTTTATACCTTTGCAAGCTGAAAGGGTGGGATTAAGTTATGATGATAATTAAAAATGGTGTGAAGGACTATTATATTAGGACAGAAATATTGCATGCCAGCTTAATTTAGAATAAAGAAAAGTTAAGATATGGAGAGTTGAATTTAGTAAACATTGGCTTTGGTTTGTACATTATATTCACTTTTCCTAAAGAGACAGCCTACATATGGTTACTCTGTAATAAATGTTCTCCGCATAGAGAAGTAAAATAACTTTTATTCCTAACTACTTAAGAAAATAATTATGTGATCTGATTAAAAAATTTTATAAACCTAAATATGGAGATATCAAAGACTTATTTTAAACAGACTTGAAAGAAAAATGCTCAAGAAGCAAATTCCTTTGATTTCCTTCCGGGCTCTGTTCTGCACTGCCTTCCATGCCTTTAATCTGTAACAGTCGTACTATGGACTTCCAGAGAAGCAAGGTAGCCCCTAACAACTTCTCTCAGTTATGAAAGGATAAGACTGAGCTTAAAACCTTTGGGGAAAAAAAAAGTTAAGTGACAGAGTGAAAGAACAGCCATTGCATATACCTTATGCTGCTTACTGACTGAGATTCTAAGGCTGCATCTGAGAAGTGGAAAGCACAAGGAAGTTTATGATGAATTTCATTCCTTTCCCCTTTCTGTTTTCCAGTTTTTTAGTCTATATATAGGTGGGGAAGAAAGCACCTGTGTTCTTCCAAGGCAAAGAATATTCATTTGTGGACTAAGCTCTGCTCTTCACTAACACTGAAAAACAAAATTAAAATATTTCCTAAAAGGCATGTTCCAACACAAAGAGGAATTCAGTCAGAGGAATACAAAGACCTCATTACATGAGATTGAGTGATGGAAGCAGTGCCCCTAACATCCCACACAATTTACATGTGTGAAACTGAGGCAGATTCACAAAGGACCGTTTCTGCCACATGCTGACGCAAAGATGTATAGAAAGTTTTCATAACTGTCTACAAGAGATCTTTTCAGGTTTATAAATCTCAGTGCCAAAAAGACCATTACAGCCACCTAGCTCAACGTCAAACAAAACATGCAGCTTTTCTCACACAAATTTATGGAGAACTTGTGGGTGATGAAGCATTCTTCCTGTTTGTAGTATCTATATGCTCAACCAGTTTTTCTTTTCAGCACTCTGGAAAGAATTTCACATGTTTAAAACCTAATGCAAAGCCTGCTGAAGCTACAGAAAGCAAATGCACGTCTACATGAGAGATAGTGATTTTGCTCTCTTCACAGCAGCTGATGAACATAAATAGAACTCCGATGGAAGCTCATCTCATGTAAAAATAAATATCTAAAAACAGTTATATGAATCACACTTGGAAATGCCTCTTTCTTTTCATCAGCAGTAAAAGAGGCTTAGGATGAATAGTTCAGGTATGTACATCCACACTCTACACATCAAAAGTCGGATGAAATAAAATCCTCCCAGAGAATTTTTTGCAGACTGTAACTGAATTTCATTTGAATCTATCTTTGCATGGTTACTGCATAAGATAGGATTTCACAACACAACAAATGTGATAATTCTCTATATATGGAAAAAATTAAAAGTCACCTATAACTTTGGGAGTTGATGGTTTCTTCTTCAGAAAATTTCTGAAATGAAAAAAAATCACTTACTTTATTCTATCACAACAGTGAAAATGCTGTCTAAAATAACCCTACAAATCTGTTTCAGTGAAGAACAGATAACAAATGTATAGTTGCACTATGCATTAAAACTGCTGATTTGTAGCAGGTTACAGATAACAACTGATTTTTACAGACTACAAAATATTTGTGCTTATGATAGCAGTATCATTTGAAACAATATTTAGTGTCTTGCAAGAAATAGAAATGAAACTGCTCCAGTAATCTACACGTTACTTCTCTAAACTGGAACATTTTCTACTTTCTTCAACATATTGTCTAAAAATGTTATATGAGATTGATGATTTTACAGTCAATGCCCTATACCAAACATAAAAAGCACGCTGATCTGGCATTCTGCTCAAGAAATATCCATTTTCATCTCCCTAATGCTATCAAAAACTTGACTTGCTTTAAAAACTGTTAAAATTAACTACGGTACTTCCTTTGTGTACTCACATCTTCATCATTTACAGTCTACCTGATAAACTGAGAAAATCATTTCACACCAGGTTTAGCTTGTCTAGATGTTTAAACAATTTCATCCTATTTTATAAAATAAAATAAGCTTGTGCAAGGTCTTCAGTTAAAATGAAGTAAAGACTCTGCAGTTTCAGAGTAGTAATAGTGATGTCTGTTATTTTTATTTATTGATTGGAGGGAAAATCACTTCTATTTAAGAAGTGCAGAGGAATGAATTTTCTTAAATCTCAGAGCTATATTTTTCGTGAGTGATGTATGTAGCTAAAGCCAATACTGTCAGATTTATTAGCAATGTGATGCTCAGAACTTAAATCAACACTATTAATCTAGGAATGTTAATTACAGAGCTATTTTGCAAACTGCCATGATTATTCAGGATCAAGGGTTAGTTATACCACAGTAAATAATTTCATTCTTCTTTCCTTTAAAAAAAAATAATTTTGAAAGTATTACCATCATACAAAACGGCCATTATAACTGTTAAGCATGTACATCGACCCAGGGTAAAATCTCTCTTTTTAAGCACTAATTAGAGGACTTAGGAGTACAAAATTAAACATTCAGATTTACCAAGGGTTAGTAGTTCTAACTTGGCACTATACTAACACAACTACACTGTTTCTGCACAGACCTGGCTTGCATCCAGCTGGCTCAGAGCAGAGCAACAGGAGTGTCTGCAGCCATCCATGCAGATACGCAGTGGTATCTAAAGGTTGCTCAAACTAGTCAGCACAGAACCAAGGATGGATGCTGGCTTGGACTGTAGTCTGCACATTCAGAACAAACATCAGCAGTTCACCGTGCCCTGTTAGCCAGTCTCTCATGTCCTTTACATATTTCTCTCAGCTTTTGTAAATGATGCACCTCCAAATATCTTTGGAAAAACACATGCAATACTCTGTGCTCCCATTTGGCGGGGGCAGGAATGGGGCTGATATGTCCAATGCCTTGCATTCTGAAATTTCATTGACTAAAGACGAAAACCAGCATATGAAGAGACTAAAAGCATAAAGACAAGGTTCTGGTTCTATCTCTATCTCCATTTAGTCAGTCTGCAAGTCATATATCAGAGTTGGGTTTTGTTTTGAGGCTCTTTGGAGGGGTGGGTTTTTGTGATTTGATTGTTTGGTTTTTTGGTTTTGGGGGGGATTATTTTTATTTTATTTCATTTTTATATTTATTTAGAATTAAAATAAACTTGTAAGAAGCCTAAAATCCTACAAAAACTGGAGAAATACCAGTAGGAGCAGTTTATCTAACTATACCATAGCTCCAATAAAAAATGAGAAACCTCTGGAAAAGGAAAAATACTTAGGAACTGAATATCATTGTAGTTTATCTGTATGAGTCTTTTCCTCCACACAAACCAAAAAATATGTTTCTATAATGAGGTAATGAAAGCTACCTTTTATATTTTTCTTTGAAGGTTTTGAAATCTTATTATTTCAACATGAGATAAATTAATTGCAAGAGAGAAAGGTGAGTTTGTCACAGCTGAGGAACTGGTTTAGTATTTTAGGGAATTAGCCATCTCTATCTTTTGATTAAGCTGTGCTGGAAAATATCTCTTCTGTACTATAAATCAGTAGAAGACATTTTGTTTAAACTGCAAGCATAAAATATGAAATATTTTAGGCCAGTTTCTACTACCCCAAATGATAATAGAAAATTTCCTGAAACATTCAGGGACTAGCACTGTGGCTTACTAGATGCCCCTCTGTCATACATATTAATTGAGAAGACATTACCTACTAAACAGAAAGCAAATTCATGGTCACAGAGCAGGCATGGTCAGCACAAGCTGACTCATACTGAGGGAGTATGGAGAGAATTTCTTTAGGTAGTAAGGTACAGAAGAGCTATTTTAAACACCAGTTGCCTGATCTTAGGAAGTAAGATGACATCTGGCATATGCTGGAAGTGTTAATGTTTAAGATGAAGAAAGCAGCAATACCGGCACCCTTGGAATCTAGAAGAAGGAGTTTTATGACCAGAGTCTTTAAAACTGTGCTGCGGTCTTACTGGAGGGAATGAAATAAGCAAAAGCATCTGGTACCTGCCATCAGAGGACTGATTCCTTTCTCTGGATAATTGACAGCTCCAGAGAAGGGGTTTGAACATTTATGGCCTACTGATCCACTGACACTGCACAAGCTATGTTTCATGTAAAAGTCTGTACTCAAATCAAAACAGAGACAGGTCAGTGACTCATAAAACATTTATCAGCTCTAGCATAGAGAAAAAGGAAATTGTAATGAAATGGGATGTTCCAATAAAGAGGCCATACCTCTGATAATGCCAAAATTTCTTCCACATTAGCATTATTTATCCGGCACTTCTAAAGGTTATTGACTATTTCCTACTTTGGCAGTGAAACAATTCAATGGGAGAGTTAATTCTGGTAGGGAGAGAGGAGCCAAACCACAGCCAGTGACCCAAACCACCTTGTATCAGTACTGTGCTAACAGAATGTATTTCTAACTGAAACACAGGAATGCTGACCCACGAGGGTCATTTTGCAAGGAATAACACTGAAAACAACAGGCCTACGGGTGAGGGAAGGAATCCATGGAAGAACCAGATTTTTCCGAAATCTCAAACCTGAGAATGATTGAATCTTTTTTGTCTCAAGAAAATTCAATTTCTATGATGCTTACAGATGTTTCCCAACAATGAAACAGCAAATCTTCCATGCCAGGGGAAAAAAAATGAAAGAACAATTATATTTCAAGATACAGCAAGCAGAAATTTTCTATAAGGTTTCTGCAATATTTAAATTTTAATATTTGCATTGTGTGATAGGCTTATCTTCTTGGTATTACAACTAAATTTGATACATTGTCAATCTTGTACTAAGTAATCTGTCTTAAAAAAAACCAAAAAAACCCCAGTATCTCTAATAATATAATGTACAGGTACACTAGAGATTGAAACTTTTCTAAACAGTCTGCAGCCTGATAAAGTATATGGAAATGAAGGTGAAATTTAAAGGAAACATCAATACTTGATACCAAACGGTACTGTTAGACAATGCAGCATCTTAATATTTTAGTAGAATATTATCACCAGTAAATTATCTGTCGCCTAAAGGGCTATTACAGTTCAAAATATGTTAGCACATATTAAAACAATGACACTATTACTCATTTCAAATACATCATGCCTTCACAAAGCACCAAAAAGTCACCATCCCTGCTGTGATCATAGATTGCAGAAAATAGAAGATGTAGATTTTCGTGTTTCACTGAATAAATTTTTATTACATTTAATGTTATTTAAATGATTGCAGAGCATATTTGAAAAATTGGTGCTGCATCCTTGCCCAGAACCCTTGATGAAAGACCATGACTACAGTAGTGAAATATATACTAAAGGCTATCCAATTATTGGCATAAAGATTGCAACACTTTTGTCTATTATTATTGTAGTAACATTCAACTTGATGTTTGAGCACAGCTAAAAAAAAAATTAAATAAAAATAATGTTGAATAAATCTTTTTTACCCAAAAATCGAAAAGGCCCACATATTTTATAAAGTGAATCTGTGAGTATTGAAGATAAAATGTTAAAGAGTATTTTCTATAGACTGCTTAGATTTTGCAGAAATCTTCATCTCAAAATACAGAAAGAAACAGCTACATTTTTTTTAATCAGCACAGATAATCGAAAGAACAAGGGCCTTTACAGGTATCTGTCACTATCCAGAATTAAACCTCCTGCAAGGCAGAAAAAGTGCGATGAATTGCATTTGCAAATTTGCTTTGCAAATTTTCAGTAGCCATGAAAGGAAACCTTAACAAATCAGAAAGGGTGTGAGAACAGACAACAAGGAAACTGGTTCTGAGCAGAGAGGTGATATACACTAAGTGGAAGCAGTTCTGTGGTTTAGTGGGATAGGATTTGGGTCTGAACAAACAAAAATATATATGTCAAACAAAAATATAAAAATATATGTCTCCAATTTGAAATTCACCTAATTGAATCAACCTCTTCTACCATGAATTGCTTAATTATCCAAACAGAGCAACAACAGGCTGCTTGAGCATATGTCATCTTTTCACCTCTACCTTTAAGCACAGATAGACCTGCTGAAAGTCCACAGTAAGTTTGCAACATCCTATTAGTATGTGAAAACAATAAAAAGAAATCATATTAGGTGTGAATACAGCAAATTAATTCTTTGATGTTAGTACCTATGTTTTTAACTATTTTAAACTGGAAAGTCTCATTGTTCAAATTTGCATGAAAAAGGAATGACATCTAGTGGCAGATTAAATTAGTAACTATTCTGCCATGGTAGTAAAGGACACTAAGGAAATCCAACATTTGGTTGCAGTAGCATGGAATTAAATGGAATATACTCTAGTAATCTTTATCAGTGTCTATGCATCTATTAGAGCAATTACTGAGCAAACATCTTTCTTGAGAAAAGCTAAGGGTACACATGTGGGACTGAGCCTGAGAGAAAATAAAATACAGAAGGGGCACATTGTCGAAACAAAATATTTAAACTATACCACTAAATATGACTGCATGAAAATAAGCAGTATAAAATACACCTTTTAACATATAAAAAAAAAAAAAAGCCCTAAAACAGTCCAAGCAAATTCCTGTCTTTGCAATTTTTGTTTATTCGTATCAGTGTTAGGTTAGCCCCAGTACCCTTTCTAAAGATAGGGTAGTTAGGAATGTTCTGTGATTCATTTTCCAGAAAAAGGTAATTCTTTCCTGGTCCCATTGTACAGTCGAAATAGATCACTTGAGGAAATTACTACTTTTGCACTATCACTTAGTGCTTTTTAAAATTTATTCTTTAAATTATTCAATGAAAAAGAATAAGCAAGACAAAGAAACATCATCCAAAGATAATGACCACATCAAAAATTTAGACCAGAATATCGAAGAGATCAGTTTTTCTTCAAACTTGATGTTTTGGAAAGATATGAATTACTCTGATGAAACTCTATTGGTGGTTTGTTCTACAATATGCAATGATTCACTGGGGCAGATTGTGTGTTATGATGGGGAATACAGACTACTGTGTTATGGCCATTTTAGATACGGAAAGTAAAGGCAAAAGAAAATTTGATGTGATACCAAACCACAGCAAATTTATCAGTTTATATTCTGCTGATTTTTCCTTTGCCTTTCAAAAGCTGTAGTACTAACAGGAAAAAGTCACAGTCTTTAGTTGATACTGAATGAAACATGCTGTGAATAGAGATCACATCCCCTCAAACCTCATTTACTGCCAAAACTTGACTTGTTTTGCAGCTTTGATAAATTACAGCAATTTCCAAATGCATGACAGGGATTCAGGGAGGTATGGCATTTGCTATCATGACTGATATGCAGCTGAAGTTTGGAAGATTTAAATTCACATGTGCATTATTTTTTGTTGAGTTGTTTTCTATGTAGAATATTGTCAGGTATATTTTGCTTGTGTTTTAATCTCTACTTTTAGAAATATGAAGTTCAATGAATGCGTCTTCTATACTTGGGAGAAAAAACAACTAAACAAGGCACGAGGACAAGCATTCCAATAAGACTAGCAGACAAGCATTCTGTTTGCATTTCATCTAAAGATTATTAAACTTTTACATTGAAATTATGTCAATGTAAGTTCATGTGTAACAGTCCAACTTCATAAAATTGATTGGATGAAAACTAAGCATTGATTAGCCTAAAACTGCTCCAGTCCTAATTAATAGGCAACCTGCAGACTAGGACAATATATTCTCTGCATCTCCCATACAAGTGTCCTACTCAATTAGTACATCTCTTCAAGATTTCCAGGTCATGGGCCCACAAAATTTCAGGGTTTTTTTTTGTAAAGGCTTGATAACTCACTTTAAATATGGCTGCTGGCTGAACAGGCAAACCCCTATTTTTGCAGGTGGCCACAGTATGAACACTAAAATCAGGAGAACTGCTAATATTGAGTGAACATAAATAATATATGCATAGCAATATTTCTCTAACAGAATCCTTCAATAGCAAATTTGGAGCCATTGTGTTAAGGTGTTATTTCAAAAATCATTGGAAAAACTGTGTTCAAAGTTAATCCACGATCCTTCCTCACATGTACAAGTTCTGGATTTCACCTTTGCATTGGACAAAAAAGACTGCAGTATCTCCCTACAGAAGCAGCTACAACTTCAGCTACTGCCTTAATTGCTGTTAAAGATTTCAGGTCCTAAATATAAATTTTCTAAACGCAAGAACCAGAAAATGGAACTAAAATTCTGAGGGTCCTTATACGCTGATAAACTATTTTCATTCTAATCCTCTTTCCTGTCAAGCTTCCTTAATTCTTTCATGTCCTTATTTATCTGCCTCTGTCTCCTCATCACCTTCCTCCTATCTTTCCTTCCTTTCTCCATGCTGATGCAGTTCTACTCTCTTTGCCTGCCCTCCATTTTTTATCTCATCATGTCAGTTTGAATCTAAAAATTTTTATCAGATAATACATCACATTTCTAGGTGCTTCTGAAGTCACTTTGTCATAGGCTTATTTGTTGTAGACAGTGAGCCCATGGCACCAGGGATTATAAGAACCCCCTGGAGCTAAGTGGAGAAATTCTCCCCAGGTTAAAGTGACTAAAAAGGTCTCTCTCACAATGCCCTGTTCTGTTACAGAAATGTACCCTGGCTCTGTTTCCCCTATTGGCCCATTGGCCTCCCCTGCCCCTTTCTACCCTATATGGCCCTAATCCAGAATGTTCTCCCTTCCCTGTTTCCCCATTCACCCTTGTCCCTTAGTCCCTCCCTCACTAGTTTCCTATTAGTTCCTGTACCTTAGCCCCACCTATGTACTGCCCATACCCTCAGCTCTCCNTGTGGTTGTGTGTGGGTGTGCAGGAGCTGCCAAGCGACTTTCAGCCAAAAGTTGGTTTTGGAGTCATAGCACCCCACCAGAGCACCCCTGGCACCAACATTATTAACCTGGAATGAGGAGGGCACAACACTTGTTTAGGTAAGTCATTACCAAGCTTCCATTTGTTCCATTATTGATCAGATGAGTCTCACAGAGCAAAACTGCATAAATCTCAGCTGAAATGAGAAAAAGAAGTGCAGTGAGAAGGTGAAATCTATTATATTAACAAAATAATATCTTACCAGGCTCAGATCAGAAACACACTATCTACAGGTCTCATCCTTTCAGGCTGAATTTAACACCAAGTCTTCTGCAAAATGCAATTAGACAAGAATACATTTCAAATTTCAAATGTTGAAAAGCATACATGTCAAAATTAATCAGTATCTCTCTAAATTTATTGCAGCAATTAGCTCTTTTGCCTGAGCAGATGAATCCAAGTGGCAGTTTTGGCTGTGAACCTTTGGTTTTAGCTTAGTACTGCTAAAGCTTTCTTCGCACAGCGGTGCTAGACCACCATTTAGTACGTTGGCACACAAGTTTTGGTGAAAGTTAACCCTACACATTTATTTCGCCAAGAATTTCTTACAATAGAATTAGACATTACACAAACTACATCAGAAATGTGTGATCCATATTTTGTAAAAGTAACTGCCTCCATATTTTCTCTCGATTTCCAAATACACTAACAGAAACACTTACTTAGGTTCAACCAGCTAATAGAAACAAACTAGCGGCTAGACGTAATTGATAAAAAATTATTTAAATAGTGAATAGTATGGACTTTCAGATGCTGGAAAGACTGCCTCCATAGCAGCCACCAGCCTACGTTTTTCAACTGACTTAAAAGAATTACTTCCATGTCAAATAATCAGGGAGATTTTATACATCTCCTTCCCTTCCCATAGATAGAGAGAAAACATAGAAAACAGTTCTTTTGTTATTGACGTCTATGGTACCAGCTGCTGAGAAACAAGCTATTTCCACTATCACTTTTTTTTCATTTTGCAAAGACATTTGTTTTTGAAGTTCTAAAGAGATACTTACCCTTTCCCCCAGAGGTAAAATTTGTCCCAGATACAATTATGCTGAATCTCAGTGATATATCTAAAAGAAGATGCAAGCATCTCTTTTCTTGCAGTAGTTAGCATATTAAAAAGGCACAGATAAGGCTCTTCCCCATAATGTTTCTGGGGTTACTGCACTATTTAACACGCAGAATAAATGAGGCACAGTAAAGAAAAGAATAGTTTTCATTTGGAGGTAATGTGAGATAGGAACAATCTTAGGAACTAAGAAAACAATGGGATCTATGGACCAGAGTAACAAACCAGGTGTGGAAAGACCTGGATTTTATTCATGACTCAGGTGCATAACTTCAGCCAAGTTACTTCACAACTTGTGACATCCCATTTCTCTTGGTTGTTTTGCAGGTATTCCAAAGGGCTGAGATTCTAAAGGTTGCTAGAAAAAAAACCACCTTTCATATGTATGCACCCAGAAGAGTGCTCCAGCTCTTGGACAAAGGACGTTTAGTCACAATTCTAGAATCTTAATTTCCTTTTTGCTGCCTATGTAGCAGCTCGCCCCTCCATATAATGGCTTCAGAACCAGGGCTTCTCCATTAGAAGGCCTGTGCACCACAATCTCTGTGGTTTATATCAACTTGCTGAGACCAAGTGTTTCACTGTTAAGTGTTGCAAAAGATGAGCTGCAGGCTCCTTAGAGAAGTGCCCAAAATCTCACCTTTAGGTACATCATGAGTAGCATTCTCTACTCTCGGTGACTCTACTAGCAATGAGAGTGGTTTACAGCCTTGACACAGTATTGATTCAACAAAATGTTTATCCTCTTTTCAAAGATTGATTGGCTTCTTAAATGTGAGTTTTTGTGTCAGACCACTTATTGGGTCTATCAAAAGAACCCAGAAGTCATTGCATGGCTGCTGTCACGTGTTCCCACGCAGGTTGCTACAGGCGCATTCCAACATGTAGGCCTGTTGTATAGCCATCAGCAATGTGAAATAAAACCTCCTTCTCAAAACATCATCTGGATATTCAGCTGAAGATCACTATCTTGAAGCACAATAATTCAGTAATCATACAAGGGCTCCATCTGAGCTTTATAGTTTATTAGCTACATGCATATTCTGTGTAAAGACTTTTAAAAAACACATTATTTACCTAATAGGCTATAATGACTCCTTCAGTGCCTTTATAGTAGACTACATAATTTCTTCTGACTTCACGGATCATTGACATGATAGATAAATTCTTCTTTCGTTCTCCTGCAGGCACATAACTTCCATTATCATTACTGAGACTTACAAACACATACTGAGAAGAGAACATAACCCTTATTGGTATTTGTTACCCAAAGCAGCACATTTGAGTTAAACTCTGTACTACAAAGCAGCCAAGGACAGATACTAACAATCACATTGTTCCATGATATCCGCTATCCGTTATGTATTTAGTTTGTTATTTATTATCACCGTCATACTTGAAAAAATGAATAGTGAAAGAATCATTAGAACACAGCACAATTAATTTCTAATTCCATGTCTAGAACTAAATCGCTGTGTGACTTTCAACAAATAGAAACCTCTTTAATATTTATATAACAAGGATAATGCTTCTTACCATGTCTCCCTCAAAGGGGCCCTGTGATGCTTAATTGATACATGTTTGCAAAACTCTATTAGATTGTTAAACAAAAGACAGTGTTTATGTGGTAAAAGAGCTCAGACTACCCCTCATAGGCATTTTCACAATATAAATTCAAAGAAATGGTGATTAAATAAAGCATTGTTACTTACATGAACACTCTAATAACTAACAGAAACAGGTGTTGAAGATGTTTCCCATTTTTATAACAGAAATAAAGGTAGGGTAGTGTGTAGCGCTTGACCTTTGAGATAGAAGAGACCAAAGATTTGTTAATGGAGTAATAAAATTTTCAATGCACTATTTGTTTAAAATTAAGAACAGATAACAGAACTATTTAAAGTCCTCAAAAATACATTTGAAGTTTGGCTTTACTAACAAAAAAAGAAAAAAAAAGATGCCACTAATGGGAATACTAAATAGTTTATGATGCATACAACTGCACATAGCTCACAAGCAAACATGATCTTGTGCTGGAAGAACTTGGATAAACTAGGAAGATAAATGGGCTTTTCTCTTGGAATTGTTTTCTCAAATTCATAATTATTATTACTTATTTTGTTTCTTACAAGACCAAAGAGTCTGTTAGTACCATAAGAACCTACTAGAAATGTTTTATTAGAATGATGATTTGGTTCTGTCAATAAAATGTCAGTCTTATTTGTTGCTTGTTTCTGCTGTGTGATTTTACCTTCTAAAGGTAAAGGAGAGGTTGATTCGCTTATGGAAATTTCATATTGCTGTCTTGTCAGATTTAGGATAGTTTACTGCCCTTCTCATATGAGGTGAACCTAATTCATACAGATTGTGTCTTCTTGTTACATTCCAAAGTAGAAATTCTTTATTTTTTTTTTTTTTCAGAAAGTAAGAAAATGGAACAAAATATTTAATGAGTCAAAAAAACCTCATGATATTTTCAATGTTGCCCTGTTTCTCTGTGGCATATGCTAAAGCTGAAATACAGTAACTCATCACTGTTTTATAAGCAACGTACTTCTTGAATTGGACTTATAATACTGCAATAGTCAGTTGTTGTATTAAAGAGATTGTCAGAGTACGATAGGGCTTTAGAACAGCTTTGTTTCAGGATTCCCCACAAGACACCTGTGGCAAGAAAAGTTAACATAGGCTAGTTTTTTCTAATCCTAATTTCCTAATCAGGAAAAGGATGCAATGAGAAAGAAGTTAGTGCACAAGAAATATCAGTCCAGGTTTCTTTTGCTGACTAGTAAGTACATATGGTCAGCTTGAGAAGTCAGGGACTAGGAGATATACAGAATGATATCACTCACTTGACCTTATGCTAGCCTCAGATTCAAATGTACCTTCTGAAATATTTTTCAGAATTATTATGGGAATACAGCGAATATATTTGCAAACAAAATTTAAAATAAATTCATTCTCACAGGCAGTTGCTGAGGACCAAATATATCACTAATATAACATGACAACCTACACCAGGGGTTGTTGATTGACAAAGAATACATGTCAGTCAATGGGAAGAGGTGACATTTTTGCCTTAATGTGAACTTTGGAAAAAAGAAAAAGGAGGTCAGAAAAAAACCCACATTAAATTATCTTCAGTGACCTGGATGCTGAAAAGCAGGAGTGCGTTCTTCGGCAGAATTCTTCACAGGAGCTGTCAATCATTTATGCATCCTCAGTAAAACTGTTGCAGAGGGTGGCTGTAAGGGAAAAATAAACATTATCAAATAGGATGAAAAATTAAGAAACAAGATACCATCTTTTGAGTGGTGAAATATGGTTTGCAAATGCTTCATATAACTAGCAGTCTGAAGATAGTTCAAAGATGGAATATTTTGTTTAGATGTGACAGAGTGCCCCTTACCTCATTTTCAAAGCTTTGGGTAGGGAAAGCACAGGTAATATAAATTCTTTTCCCTTCTCAAAAGGCAATCCTAAACTGCTCCTGGGAAAGCATGCACATATGGCACTCTTCATGTCCTCTCCCCTTTCACCTTCAGTTTCTTCACAGATGGGGAAGGTCCACAGTCCTATCTGAAGTGAAGAGAGAAAAACTGTATTTTATAAGATCTGACATTTATTTAAGATCCAAGGAGTTAAAATGCCAGTCTCCCAGTCAAGGAAAAAACACAATCCATTTCAAGGCATTCAGTATACATTCTTGTTTCTGCTGAGTCTTTGCTAAGATATCAATTAAAATGACATTGGTCCAGAACTGATATTGCTAGGAGTGTGTAAGGTTAAAATTAATTGACATTTAATTGGCTGAGACCGCCTGATGCTCATGCTATTTTACTGAAAGAATTAGAGATAAAATATTTTTGCCACTGCAGATCCATCTCCCAAGAAAGGAACATGACTAATATAAAAGCTTTTCAACCCTGCAATAAAGTGTCAGTGACAGACAGAATAATCCAGAAGCATTGTGTGTCTCTGAAAAGTTTGCTCATTTATAATGAAATATTCATCAAATAAACATCAATCTTATATGCATGTTCAGAATGTGAAACACACATTGGCTGATACCGTGGGAATGAGTAGAAACATAGATGGATTTTTTTGATTAATGGGAGTAGCTGCATTGCCTCCCTTTTTCCTCAAGCGTAACTGGCCTGCATAATGCCTAGTTTTCCATGACAGTGTGCTTGTGGTTTTTCTGATCTTAGTTTTGTACAAGCATGTACCAAATGTGGATTAGACATCTTTTAAATTTTACTTTTCTTCTCTAGTTGTACTTAAGCATACAGATGAAATCTGCATTTTCACTCTCCAGCAGTTTTGCAAGCTTTTTTTCTTCTTAATAATAAGCAAGATTAGTTCTAGATGGCTCTGACATTTTATGTAGGCAGGAAATGGAACATCTTTATTAGCTCCTTGGGGATGTTTACTTCTTCACATATGCTCTTCTACCTCCCATTAACTTTAATGGGATTTCCTCCTGCCAATCCACATGAGAGCAAATACATCTCTAATGTATGTAATCTTTTGTTCAAGGGCCACAAGCTTGAAGAAGAATTATTCAGGAGCACTTTCAGAACATAAGCACATACAGTAGCAGATTCTTCAAACCTAAACATATGTATTTTGACACCTTCTTTTTACATGTGTCACAAAATCCTGGGGAGAGACAAGCTCAAACTGAAAGTGAAAAAAGAAAAAAGGAGATAACTATACAAAAAAAAAAAAAAAACAAAACCACACCAAAAAAAATCCACATCATTTTAACAAAAATTTTTTTCATTACAAATTTCAGAAGTAAAAGGGGAAGAAAGATGTTAATCTGCCACTCTTCACTACTGCAGTATTACTCACTGCATCTTTCTCCGTAAGGAGTCACAGTAAAATTAAAACATGGAAACTGGTAGAAATTAGCCATAGTTCCTCATAATTATTTTTAATACCTATCATAATAATGATTCATTCTTATCCAGAATCCTACATCCAAGCACTTTAAGCATTAATTACATTAATTCTCACAGTCCATCACTGAAGTTCGTATCAGCATCCTCATTTTACAGAGGAAAGAAGGGTATTCTTTTCTCCTCTTGAGCTACCTGAAAAGGGCACCTGAGTATTGAAAAAGTCCCACAGGGATTCATTCAAATGCTCTTCCCCTGATTAATCTACTTGAGGTAGGACTGCATCTGCAAAATTGCTTCTACCTTCAGGAAAATGGGAAGACTTGTAGAGATTTGCCTGTCAGAATAAAATTGAAGGTGGCTTTTCTTTGTGGTATAATGTGCTTAAAAAGGGCTCTGTCCCACTGTGTAAGGGAGCTATTGTGGCATTGATTAGTCACAAGAGAGCAAAATAAGTTCTTATCTCAAACTGTTGGGATTTCTTCTTTATAATGCATGATTGCAAACCACTAAGGGAATAACAATTTTTTTTTCCTTTTATGTAAATTGGCTAAATACCATGATATTTTGATAATTACATTACTACAGAAAAATTGATCACTAATATGTTAACTGTAGTTTTACTAAATTTGCCTAAAAAGACTAGGTAATTGTTATCTAATTTAAAATTAAATGACAGAATTACATCTCCTATAACCAAAACAAAACCTCATAAAATAAATCTATCATTTTTTTTGGATCAGATCTGTCGAGACAAAAAATTTCACAATTACAAAACTCTGTAGCACACTAAATAACAGAGCTCTCTAAACTGTACCCACTAATTCTGAAAATATTTTAGTCCCTGTATTTTACCACAAAGCACTGAGTACTCTCAGTATTTCAGTACTCAAAAAAACCCCTAGGCTTCTGATTTTTCAAGGAAAAAGAAGTGTACTACTCTAACTGCTGGCTCAACAGTGCATTGATATTCATGAAGACACTTCTGGAATGTTTAGTGTTAGGTTTGTTCATAAAGACAGATTATGTTACTGGTATTGTAGAATTTTTATGAAATTTAGTCATTTTTCCCTAATGATTTTCTGAACTAAGGCCACAATCCTTAGTTCTACTAATAACTGAATTTTTTAAATACACCTTCCCTTGCTATTCTGCAATAGTCACTTCAGATCAGTTATTCCCATGAATGTACCCACTGGTAAACTTAAATTGAGGCATTATTTTTGAATGCTCATAAAGGCTTTTGAATAAAGTCGTTGTAATCTCTGCTTTTAAGACTACAATTGCATTCATGCAGAAACAAAATAAAAGCTATAGTCAGAAACTAAATTGATTTCTATAAATGTAAAAGCATTAAGGAGCAAAAAAACCCATCATAGTGGCTTGATGAGCCCATACAGCAGGTGTTTTGAAACTCAACATGATTTTCAACTCTAACCCTGTGCAATCACAAGAAATCAATGGTATAATGTTAATGAGGCCAATCATATTAGTATGGGAAGATAACCTGTGAATCAGTCAAAGCCATTTTGCACAGAGATAAGTGCTTAGTCCTCTAAATTCAGACCATAGCTCCACTGCTGAAAACTTCAACATTTAGATAGACACCAAAACTATGATATTTCTAGAGTAAAATGCCTCACTGTTACTGTTTAGAGACAGTTCCAGGAAAAAATTTTTTGCATGTAGAAAGATACATGAAAATTAAGAAGTAATAGCTATAAATATTGGTAACAGTAGAAATTTAGCTACAAAAAGCCAGTTTGGATGGAAATTGCCCTTTGACTATAAGTGCATTTTCCACTGAATTCAAATGTTCTCATTGATTTCCTATTCCTGTTTGAATCCAGTAGTCAGTGTGAGAAATCCTAATGACATAACTTGGTTTGCATCAATTCATTATTCTCATGTTGTCTTAAAATGTTTAAGTTTCCTCTGTCTGAATCACCTCTTTTCTGATCTGCTGTGGTGCTTCAGAGCAACAGTATTTTGACTTTGCCATTATTTCATGCTTCCATAAAAGGGAAGATCTCCATCTAGATGTATACACTTAACAGTGTATTGGCATTTTCCTCAGTGAGTAATGAAATTGCCACGTCGCCATCTGTCATGGACAGCAGAGGTTGACCTGAGAGCTGGGACCACAGAGAAGAGCACAATCATGATCTACTAAAAGAAGAGCTCAGGGTAGCACAAGGCATCAATGTGATTTCTCTCAGAAATATGCATGCAAGATGACCACTCATGCTGTGCTAAGTGCTCAGTGTCGCCTTTGCCACACATCAGGGTTCGTCTGAAAGGCTGGCCCGGCAGTTTACTAAAGCAAAAGTGGTTTGTGTATGCATAAACAAAGAGAAAAAATAAAAGATTTTATCCTTGACTTTCCATCAGCATTCACTGTCTGGCCACTTCCTAGGAATCTCCCCCCTTCCTCCTCCTTTTCTTAGCCTTTATATCTGAGCTGACATCCTATGGTATGGCATATCCCTTTGGTCAGTTTGGGTCAGCTGTCCTGGTTGTGTCCTCTCCCAGGATCGTGCCCACCCCCAGCCTAAGGGGAAGAAGGAGGGCAGTGGGAGGCATGGAAAGTGGAGGAGACAGTGCTGGTGCTGCACCAGCTCTGCTCAGCTGCAGACACAACACTGGTGTGTTATCAGCACCTTTCCAGCTACCAGTGCACAGCACAGCACTGGGGGGAAATTTGGATACTCAGTCATGTGATTCTTCCGGGAACAGGGTGGGTCAGACTGCTCTTACCACCTACTAAGAACATGGCAGAGGGATGTTCTCAGGTTGGATCTAGACACACAGCCTTGAGCAAGAGGGGCTGGATGTTTCTGTAGATACTCATGTATGTGAAGCCTGGTTGACATGAGGTGTCTCATACAGGGTTTGCAGGGTCACTGGGGACTACCAGAAGCCACACAGCCAATATATGGCCACTGGGTTTCTGAAGGAGACACTGGCCTGGGATTAGAGAGGGCAGGTGAGCTCAGGGGTGCAGTGGGTGCTTTAAGAGTCTGGTAAGGTGTCAGGGTCCTAAGGGCAAGCACCAGCTCTGCAATCACTTCACGCTGCCAAGAGTCTGAGCCATTGGTGTTTGTGGTCAGCTCTGACCACTGACTTGGCTTTTCCTCAGGGATTCTAGTGAAACAGAGGAAGCAGTGAAAGCAGCTGAACAGTTCACAGAGCATTTTAAGGAATGTCACAGAAGCATCTCATGCTGTTAGTATTTGTTACTGAAACTACAGCTATGGGCACTTGAGCAGATTAATAAGGATATTTTCACTTTTTATTCTAATTTTTATTAAGGAAAATAAGATGTCAGATATTCCTCAAAATATTAATGCTTTTTTAGATAACAGTAAAAAGGAAATTTATATAGATGTTTTATCTTCTTAATTATATGGCTTATGATGGTCTGCATGGTCTCACAATTAAACTAATACTATACGTCAAGAAAAAAAAGGCAAGTTAAAATAACATAAAAGGAAAATTTCTAAAATCATTACTACTTTACATCAATAAAATCCAATTAAAAATGCTTTTGAAAGGTGCTTTTTACAGAAAATTTAATTTTAGCTAATTATTTATTTTATTTTATTCCAAGAAGTATGAAAAAAGACAGTGTTTCCAGAGGCAGGGAAAAGAAACTGACAGGGATGACTGCCACGGCTACCCAGGCAGCCCGGTGAGCCTGGGAGGCGACATAGTTTCTGTCCTCCCACACGGACACTCGCCAGGTAAGTTGGGCTGCGGCGACGGAGATGAAAGACGAAGGAGGCGCTCTCTTTGCATCATCCGTGTCTTTATTTCCCTGCCCCAAGCACGGGAAACAGGAAGGCATGAAGGGAGCAACCTAAAGCCTGGCCTTAATAGAATGGNCCATTGCACAAAGACTGGTTAGAGAAGATGAGGGCAGCTGGGTAGCTGAACGTTTTTTCTGGGCAACAGAATACCAGTTAAAAGACATGTGAATCATACAGGAACTCCTTAAGGCCAAAGTTAAAATATTTTAATATGCAAAAAACCCCCAATTGTTTATCAAGCATGTCTAGTGTACCACTAAGTTACCTAAAAAACCTAATCTACCACTACAAATCTACCACTAAAATAGTGTAAAGGAAAAGCTTGAAGTTGTGTAATACTGTGGACTAAAACAAATAAAAAAGACACCTCCAAGAATCTCAGGATTACCGAGTGTTGAACTTTTTCCCACCATCTTAATCAGAACTCAATACTCAATAATTAAATTAGTGTGTCCACTGCTTCTCTGTACAAAAAGTGTCCTATGTTTTACTATAACATACTCTTCCAGGGAGAAGAATACACTCAGTGTAAAGAGAAATAGATACTTTCATATTTGGGCACCTCAGAGTATAGCAGCTAAAAATTGAGGTCTCTTAGCATTGAAATCAAGAAAAAAAAACTCTGAATGGGCAAGGCTTGTGAGGAGAAACTATCCTTTATTAGACCAACCAATGCTAAGAGGAATGTAAGAAAGGTAAAAGGCAACTGCCTGCTACCTTGTATTGTTTTGTTTTCTGACATCACAGCTACCACGAGGATACTATTACTTCAGAAAGGCGCTCAGCGGGTATGTCTGCGGCGGAATGGTGAAGGCTCTAACAGGACATTGCCACATACAGGAGGGCTCATGCCCACCCAGAATATTTGGATCCACTGCGCAGTAACAAGGGCTACAATATACAAGGGTATTAAAATAAATAAATCTTTCCTCAGAGACATAATTGGAATATTAAAAAGATTACAACCCCTTGTACTACATATCCTTTCACTCCTTCAGCTAAATTGATTCCCTATTTGCTTTAGTTTTTCTCAAATGATGCATAAAGTACTAGGATTAGTACAATTTTCTTGGTAAGGTAGCAAGTACTTTTCCTCTCCAAAAAGCTGATCGAATTGGGTGGCTAGCTCAGCTAATCAATGAGCAATAAATACTGGAGGGTGTTTAAGGACAAATTCCTTGTTTTCAACGATAGTGGTAAATAAGGAGCTACAATTTTTCATATTTATCTAGGAATCTTAAAATAGCCTTAGTAAAGGGGTTTTTTGATGTGAATATATGTGTTTTTCAGAAACCAATTATGTAAACCATTTCCACACACTATTTTTTTCTCATTTTAATACACATCTCTGAACAAGCTTTCATGCTGTTTTGTACCATCTTTCACCCAAATTGCATGATAATACACCACTGTGTGTTAAGTTGCAAGACTGCCTACCTTGGAAAGCCTATTTAGTCCTGATACGCAAATCCTTGTACGCTGCTCTCAGGCAAGCACCGTGTCGAATCCTTGTAGTGTCATCTGGGATAAAAATGTATGTGAACACGGAAGTAGAAAATTAAATTTTTGGACTGTGTACACTTTAACAGTAGCCTTTCTACCCAATTAAAACCCTCTGTATTGCCTAATTTAAGAACTTTTGGTTTTTTACACTGGACTAAATATAAAAATTGCTTTTAAAGCCACAGTGCTCTGAGGCTTGAAAATATACTTTTTCAAAAATTTCAATTTTACCCATCTAATAAGCCAATAACATGTTTTACAGAACAGGTCTTTTTCAGATACTGGGATTCCCAGCTGACATTTAGCTCTCTATTTCCCAGGGCAGTACAAAGTCCACATGCTTGGAATATAGTCATCTTTCAGAAGGAGGGTATACAAAAATCAGCTCAACAGAGCTGTAAAATGTGCTGTGTCTGCTCTGACTATTATTCCTTTGTTTTGAGGGATTCTAGGTGGTCAGAGGTGCCCTGCCAATGCTAGCACTGGCAGCAACAAGGAACATCCCTCCCTGGATTCCCTCCCTAACCTACAGAAACATAGGAAAGCACCATGCCAAAAGCCAAAGCACCTGGTAAAGACTAGGAATGCAAAAGCTCACCTTTTACCAGAGGTCTCTGATTAGCCCTCATGCTGGTTTATGCACTGTCTACATCAAAGGTTCATAGACCACAAGTATGTATTAGGAGTGTCAGGATCTGAGCATCTGCTTTGTTACCTACAACAAATCTTTATTAACTTGGATGTTCTCATGTAAATAGAGAGAACTAACTAGAGTAGTGCTGCTAATCCACCAGCACTTTGTTAAGGACCGCTGCAACAATGCTTGTCCTTGTAATGGAGCCCTATAATCAGCAGTTCTTTCAGTCTTTTTAGGCTCAAAAGCCTTTGTTTTCTTTCCAAGAAAAGGAAATTTCTCCTTCTCACATGATGCTGTTGAATAAGTGTACTATATGTAGTCTGTAATGCTCTATAAAATGGTCTGAAACTCTCATATTTCTTCTAAACTAATTGTCTTTTATCATTTTCTATTCCTGGCTGTTGGGGTTGCTAAAACACCCATTTTCTCTCAAAGTGTTCAGCCAGGGACTTGTCTGCCTTGCTGCCTTTTCAAGTACTGTGTTATATTTATCTTAGAGCTTTTTCTGCTTTACTGATTTGGCATAAATCCAGTTAATCTCAAACTTTCTAAACTGTTGTGTGATTCATTTATTTATTTGTAATCTATCAGTTTATATTTGAATTCCAGGACTGAGAAGATACTCCATGGTTTCTAGGTTGTTTTCTTTTTTGTGGGTAGTTTGATTTTTACAGGTGGGGAACTTTTTTAAACAATACTCTTTATCACTGCTTTGCCTGAATATCATTTAGCTTTTTAATACTCTATATTGTCTTTAAAATATTTTCAAAAATTCACACATAATACTTTTATTCCCTAAGGAAGAATAGAACATCATTTATTACATTTCGTCTCTGCAAGGGCTGAAAGTTTTGATTCCCTGTGTATTAACATTAACTATGCTACCAGGTATTCAGACTGACTACTCCTATGGACAGAGGTAACTTATTTCCCTGAGTACTTGATTTATAGGATAAATCAGTCCTAGAATAACTCACGATAAATCAACCCTTGAAGTTGAATCGGATGACACAGATTAGTCAATATAGTCCATAGCTTTCAAATATAATTTGGATATTCCCCTGCACTTGAACCAAGAATAATTTTTCTCAAAATTTCCCAAGAATCCTGAAATCAACAGAACAATAAGCAAACAAACAAACAAAAAGACGATTGTGAATGTGTAAGATCAGGTTTAGAGTAGCAATTGGTTTTAATTTTCACAGTGAATTATTCTGGATTAAAATATGGCTGCTCTCTTCATCTGTCTTTAAAAACAAAGTAAGTGTGCAAAACTAAGAAAGCTGCTATTTGATTGACTTGGAGAAAATTATGGAGTTTGTTATGTTCAGGCATTTTTCATCACCATTCCACAGGCAGGTTTTATTGCAAGAGTTTGGTTCTTTCTTCACTGCTTTTAAAAAACTTTATTTTGACAGGGACATTCAAGTCCTTTAATAGTTATAGAATATTTCTTATTGGTTCACTTATTCCAGTCTAGTTTACCAACTCATATTCTTTACTTCTTTTTATTTTGGGAATATAATTCCATTCCTGTCAATATTTTCAGGCCCTGTAAGTATTTTCATGGGCTGCTAAGTACTTACTATCAGTTGCAATAATATGTTATTAACAATTTCTTTGCCTCTTGTTCAGACTTTATGTCTGCTTCAAAGAGATTTTCTTTCATGTTAAAATAATGGGCCTTCTCATGAACACTTGGCTCTGCCCTATGTCTCAACAATGTAATACACCAGAGAACTAAGGTCTAGCAGTATTCAGAAGAGAAAACTTTGTTTGATAAGTTAGGAAGTGTACCACAGAGTTATTATCCAGGTATTTCAGGGATCTTCTGGACCTGTTTGTGCCAGCTATGTGGTGTTCCCAGCTAAGTTTAACTGTTCCCACTTAAGTAGTGTTCTCGGAAAGTTAAAGTCCCTTGTAAGAACAAGGGTTGTTGATTTGGAGGCCTCATTTAGGTCCTTTGAGGATAATTCATTGTTCAGAGAAAAAAAAGATTTTGTATCTTCAAAATTCATATAATATTTGAGAGAAAGGAAGCCACATTGTGAAAGTGAAAATAATTGTAAGCCCCCAGGAAAAGTTTTCTCCTAAAGCAATCATATATCTCAATGTCTCTGAGCTCCCAAAGTTCAGATTGAGTCCTCCCATCCCTTCACTTCTGTTTTCTCCTATGTATCTTCAAGTACAGCCAGCCCTTGACCCTAAATCCAGACAGATCTCCACTGTGAACCTGAAACATCACTGCTTCTTCCTATGTTTACATGGAGACTTAACATTTATCAGTCCTGAGTTTCTAGAAGAATGGCCACATGTTCTGAGCATAATTTTCCCCATAAGCCATTATTATTTTCTGGTCTATGTGTCAAAACACAAAACTGAAAGGTCATCCCAGCTCATGTTGTTGTGCAATGGGAGTGTAACGAAAAATACACAAAAAACAGAGCTGTGTTGCTCTGATGTGCAGCAGAGGTCAGGTTTTCTTTCTTTCTTACTTTCTTGATAAATTCTTTATTTTACTTCTTTTAAAGTAATAGAAACATATACTGTTGTAAAAATCTACTCATGTAGAAATGACGCAGCATCAGAGAAGTAAAAATCTGCTCCCCTTTTGCAAAACAAAACTAATGAATAGCTAACAAAAACTAAAGAAAAATATAAGGAGAAAGAGGTTGGCGTGAGTCTGCTTAAACAACAGTCTGAGGAAAATTATGGAACGTACTTTTTCTTAGCTTAATTCCATTCTCCATTTTGTTAACTCACTGACACCAATGTTACTTTATTGACTCCACCACTTCTCTTTATTGAAAGGTTGATTTAGCCCAGCATGTTCCAGATGTTTAAACATATTGTTGTTCAACAGCCATTGGGATCTAAACATTAGTTTAAACTTCTCTGTTGAATAGAGACACACACATTTTGTTGTGCTCTGGACCTGAAGCTGAGGGTTGGGATGGAGGGTAAAGGGAGAGAAATGGAGGGTAAAGGGAGAGACAGAAAGAGAGGGACATTGTAGGTCCATGAATAGTGACATCAGCATGAAAGAAAGAAAAGTACTAAATTTTGCTTTGTAGTTTTTTCCAGTGGGGGAAAAAAAAGCATAATTTTTCCCACCAAAGCAATGAAAAAAAATCTCATCTCTGCAACATGGTGCCACATCAAATTTCTCTCAGAAATGTCTTTTTTATAGCTCCTTTCCTTCTGTAGATGTGCTAAGTACCTACCCACAGCTTTCAACCAGAGCTGTAGCAGCTGTCTCTTGACAAGATTCAATTCTGAAACACAACCATTGCACCTGGGGAAGCAGGTGGTTACTCTTTCAGTGTGAATTTCAGGATTCAAAAAATAACTGTTCTCTCTAGAAGTTAGAAAAGCCAGAACCTTTTGAAATGGGAGGCAGAAAACCAGCCTGCTTGTCACAGAAGAACTGCTTGCCAAATTAGTTGTCTGGAAGAGAGACTATCACGATGCAAGCCCTGGCTCTGTGCAACCCAGACCAATGACATGAGCATCAATGCTGGATGAGCAGCTATCCTGTCTCTAGTTGGCCTAATTTATATTGCAAACCAGTGAACAGTGATACTGAGATCAAGATACTATATTAATTGCAACAGTCAGGTTTCTCATTCAGGATGCACAAATTTGAGAACTCAGTCTGAATCGGAGATAATTTTTTTTTAAAAAGCCTGAATTTTTTTCCCCACATCCTGGCTCCATGTATCACACCCTGGTGTTTTGTTACTGGTTAAACTGCTTATGCAGGTCCTCACTATAAGCAGAAATCCTATCCATCCATTCCAAAATCTTCACATCATGGCAATGAAATGTTTCCTTTACTGACTTTTATTGTGTGATTTTCACCTGAGAACTCCCAGCTAGCAATATCTACTCCATCAAATATGTACTGCTTGCCTGACATCTCCAGCCTGAAAATGTACCCAGTGCCTATAAATTCCACAATTGTGGATATGTCACAGGCTAAACAACCTACCTACCACTTCTTTATACAATCATGTGCAAACATGTATCTCTACTTCTCACAGAAATGTTTGAAGTTTTTTTTAAAGTGACACTTTCAACAGAATCTTTGTTTTCTCATTCAGAAAGCCTGTAGCAGTTGACTTTCAAACTTTTGCTGTCAGAATCTTGAATGACTCTAATTTCATTCTGCTTTGTCTTCCTTCCAGAAGTCATTAATTAAGGACATTATTCTGAAGCACTAGTGTCTGAACACGCCAATGAAAAGTCAGTTAAATGACTCAGCTTCTGAGAACAAATTTGTTTCTTTCCAAACAAAGCACTAGGCCTTCATGAATGCAGAAGAGCAAAAAGTTTAGAAAAATCTGTTCAGATTCTGTGAGCAATTCTTAAGCTTTGCTTCCTGCCAGTTAGTCTGTGGCATTCTCAGTCTGCTGAAAGATAACCATAAATCATTTTCCTGCTTTTTATCCTGGGAAGTTCATAAATCATGACTTTATCAGAGGCAATTGCCACTGTAACATGCTGAGTTCCTGTAACATGAATTGTCTTTCATCTTCCTATGGAATAGTTATTTATTCAGAAAAAAAAAAAACCACCACAACAGAAACTGTTAGTGGTGGAGTAATTTTCTTGTAAGTAGAAAATATGGCTAAACAAAACCATTAGACAATCTTTTTAAGAACTGCTGCAATCCATGGCTGAGACACAAGTAAAATAGATTAGATCCACAAAGCACATATCTTGTCGCTGTCTGCAGTGTCTACAGAAAATGGACTGTTTCATTTCCTGGATTCATGGATCTCTAATGAAGTATAATTGTATCTCCATGATGGTTTCATGCTAATTGAAGGAGACTACAGAGGAAACCAGCTTCTGAAAGCGAGCAGTTAGCATTAGTCTTTCAAGGTACTTCCAGCATTAGTCTTCTTTCAAGGTAGTTCCAGCTATTTTTTCCACCATCCATTTCTATCATCATTTCATCCTTTCAGAGAACACAGAGACATAGGAATAGCAAGAATACATTATAATTTTTAAAATACATAAATATTAATCTTTTAATATCTTCTTGCAAAGAAGTCATGTTTTTAATTGGATTACAAATTTTTACTAGCTTTCCTACACTAGCATAAATTCAGCCTCATATTGTCATGAGATATCAGATATGCCACTAACTATAATATTCTTCTTATTCTGTCTAAACAGTTATTTTATTAAGCCATTTATTACTGAGCCTTGCCTGCTGAGATCCAGACAGAAACCTGCATGATCTCTCTCTCTCACCTCCTTAACCACCTGCCTGGGGCAGAGCAGGATCATTTACTATTTCTACTTCTGAATTTTTTCAGTCTAAAATAGTTAATTACAGATGCAAAGAACAAAGTCAGGCCTTTTCTAATTATTTTACCCCCACTGCCTCAAACAAACTGATTATTCTGTATCTGAGGCTGCACAACAGATTTTGCAACTGAAAAGAATGAGCTGCTATGCTGAGGTGGTATTAGTAAGTTGCCTTCTTCATGACAGTGGAGGGTTAAGCTTTCACACAGTCATACCCCTTACTGTGATTCAGACATTGAGCAGTATCTTCTTATACTCTGGCCACTCTGTCTATTTTCATTACATCCCTGTAACCTCAGCAGTATAACTGCTGAGGCAACCTAAATTAGCTTTAATGTGGCTGTACATGCAATTCACAGGGTTTTAACTCCCTTTACTTGGCCACAAGTGTAAGCTGCCCCTAATGTAAGCCAAAGTCTACCCTGAAACATCTTCTAACTGCATGCTTTGTTTTTCTCTGCTGAGGAAGAGTTCTCCCAGTACTGTGAATAACCACAACTGTTTTTTCACCTTCCTTTCACCATCACTCTTGCTGAAAGTCTTCTGAGGTGTCCCAGGCAAAATGACCATAAGTGTAAAGTATGCTTACATTCCCTCAACTGCTTTGTTTGGATTCTGTCCTGGAGTGATCACCTTTGAGCACATTAAAGTACTAATTAAAAAAGCATAACCAATTTGGCAACTTGAAGAAAATACATGCATTTAAGAAACAGCCAGTGCTTAAGAAATATTATTTTGTTATTTCAGCTTTTGCATTTGCTTTCTCAAAAGAATGTTATTTTAGGTCTGTGGAAGAACTACACACTCTCACCATTCTGTGCTTTACAAAATTTATTTGGTAAGTATAACTTGCCTACAGCTTCCTAGCTGACTGTAGAAAAATTGAACTTCTCTCCTTTTCGAACACTTTGGAATTTCCCTTATTTTTGTAGAGGATTATAGAGATAGCTTTGACTGGATCAAATTATGCTCCAAAAGCTTTTGAAGAGAAGTTCAGACTCTCCAGGTACTCAGAATTCTCTTCTATAGGCTGAAGAAGCTGACAGAAAGGTTTAATCAGGTTTGATCAAAGGGCCTCTCCTCCAGGATATAGATTTTTCTGAAGTGGATTAGGACTGGAATAATGAACATTAACAAGTCAGTAATGTATACATTTAAAAGGAAAATAATTCTAGGGTTTTGTCTTCCTTAGGAAAATTGTGCATAATCTGTATTTCTAGGTCCATGTAATTCAGTGTCACTACACTTCATCATTTCATGGTTCTATAAATGATTACAATTTCAATAAAATAGCACGTTTAGTATTTACAATTCAAGGACATAAAATGGATAATAAGAAAAAGTAGATAACCAAGCATGACAGTAAAAATTAGAGTCCACATTGAAGTGCAATAAACACCATAACTATTTTTTCATGGAGGGAATTTGTGTGTGTTTCAGTTTTTGTTGTCTCAGGTGTTTTTAGCTTACCTGGAGATGCAGTTTCGTTTCATCAGCTCCTGATTCTACAGTTAAGATCCTACCACAGAAAGCCCAGAGCCCCACTGAAGTCAACAGAGCTTTTCTTGGGCCCCACAGCTCAGCTCTGTGTTATCAACCTGGAGAGTTAGTATCTTTTTGACTGCCTAGCCATACAAAGCAATTCCACTGATCTGAAGCAAAAAGCTTCTTATAACCATGGTAGCTGGCATTATTACTAATGATTTATTAAAGAGATGAAATTTTGTTTCAAACGCCCCAGGCATGCCTTAAATAAATGTTGCCGAAACTTTCCAATTGTACATTTAATACATCCATTTATCTGATAAAAAAACAGTGACATTTAATGTTCAGGTTTTTTCTTAAAAAGTTGATGTCCTGTCCATCCAAGTTCCACTGCAGCCCCACTCCCTCCACGGAAAGGTAACCACACTCAGTCCAAATTGCATTTGTTTGCCCTCAACCCTGCAATGCTATCAATTCATCTCTATATCTGCCAATTATTTGCACTGAGATACCCATTTTCAAAAAGCACATACGTTTAGATCCTCCAATTCCCTATTGCAGCGAGATCTCTCTGACTATGTGTAGGAGATGTTTTCACTTTTAGCTATCTGATTTCAGAAGTGTCTCAACCTGATGAGAGAGACAAATGTTTTATTTTGAGTCACTGGTGATGTAAGACTGAAACAAATGCTGAAAATTATTTTCAAATTAAATCTCAAAACTTAGCTGTCAAAATAGTACCTATTCCATTAGCATATTATTGACAAGTGTATCTTCTCAGTGAGGTTAACTGTTGCTCCCTGCCCTTACAAACCAGTGTGAGTGTAAATTGTGCGTTATAACCAGCTTTGAGATTGGAGTATAGAGTCCATTGTTACATTGGTCTCCCTTTTACACGTGAATCAGCATGCCCTAATAAGCTGCTTTTATCATTTAACACTCCCATCCGAAAAACAAACTAACTCAGCTTCACTAAATTGTTATCAAATCAATCATATTCTGTAAATTGTATTTAATGTAAATTGTTGTATGTAAATTTATTTATAATCTTGATCTTTCCCTTTCAACTGAAGCAATTGATTTCCAGTTTTTCATGTTCTTATTCACCTGACTAATTGACTTTTAATTACTCAAGAAATATCACAAACTCCAACAAATTACTTGCAGTAGGGAAGAAGTTCAAACACTTTTCCCATCACATCTAGTGATTTAGTCCAATCAAATTTGTATGAGTAGGGCTGGAGAGTGGCATACAAAGCATAGCTGATCAATAAGGCTCCAATAGCACCAACTCTGTGGATGAATCAGTGTAAGGCTGTGATCTGAATATTTTACACATGACTGTTCACTGTTTGTTTGTCTAAGTAAAGTTTCAGGGGTTTTTTAACATTTATTTCTTAATTCATATGCTGAAGTTCTGGGGGGCTTTTTTACGTACTCGAGGTAATTTACAGATGACAGACTATCTACTACGCTATGCTTTTTCACTTAGAAGCAAGTGAAGTAGCCACAGGAGGGTTTTCCTATAATTTCTTTACAACAAATTTAAATTCTATGAATTAAAAAAGTCACAAACAAACATTTTCCTATCAAAAACATTGTGCATACAGATTGCACAGAGAAGATGTGGAGTGTCTCTCACTGAAGATATTCAAGAACCGTCTGGGCACAATCCTGTGCAAAGTGTTCCAGGACGACCCTGCTTGAGGAGGGAGGTTGGACCAATGTTCCACTGTGGTCCCTTCCAACCTGACCCATTCTGTGAATATCAAATGTTAAACTTGCTGGGTAGTTTTTGAAGATTTTTTTCTGGTGTTTCAACTATGAGTATTTCCTTCTGTTTGCAATTAAGTTAACATGAAAGACTTAATAATTTCAATCATGCTCTCCTCTGAAACATAAAAAATAACATTTTTTAGCAAACATGTTAGATTATGAACCAGACTGTACTGAACTCCTGTTCAGCTCATACAAAAATTGTTTCTGTAACATGAGGTAAGGTGCTTTTGGATGGTAACCTTTCCATTGAAATATATGTATGTATCAAAAGTGCTGCTATGTAAATATACTTCAGTAAAGCTCCTTTCTGTAAAATGGGACAACAAATGACAGATTTTCTTGGATCTTAAGAGGTCCTCATATCTTTCCTGTTAATAATGAAAGTTCTATTTGACATTATGTTATGTGAGACTTTTTTTCAGCTGAAACACAAGAAATAATGTGACAGTCACTGGATCTGCAAAAATCCAAGTGCAGTGACTGCTAAAAGAATCATATAAATTGTAGGCTGGCTAGAATGTAAAGTCTATCTAAAGGCCAGTGGGGATGACATCTTTACCTGTGGGAACGCTGACTTAAGTCTACACAAAGATATTCTCATGGAAGTGTAACTCAATTACCAAATGTATCTCTTTATCTTCTGTTATTTTTTAGAAAAATGTTGCGAGTTATCACATCATTGTGATTGTGTAAATTCATACTTTAAATGCTTTTATAACTGCTTAAATATATAAAAATTTGATTTGGAGGGAGAAGAGGGGACTGGGGAGAGAGAGAGAGAGAGAAGGTGGTGTACCTTATCTGAGCCTAGATCTGAATCCCATTTATAAGATCCCTGTTTCTAGTAGTTTAGCTAAGCAAAGAGAACCAAGGAGGAGGGCATGGGAGGAAGGAAGGGAAACGCACAGGATATATGTCCAGAACCTATGTGTTTGTACTTCCTTCGATCCAAGAGACTTTGATGTATTTGAGGTAAACCAGAGAACACATCTTAGTAACCGGTAAGAAAGGAAAACTTTGTCATCTGCTTGCTGATGCAGAAGCCATGACTGTCATGACATATTACTATTTTATGAGTTCTTGCATTTATTGAAGAAGGAAATTTTTGAAAGAAGCTAGATATCTAAGTCACGCTGAAGATGAGTGTTCAGTTCCCTTAGGTTCTATGGGACATTCTACCACAAACAAAGTTATTTAATTTAATCATTCTGACTTTATATAACAAAAGTAAGATAATACAAAAATTCTCACTGATGATAGCTGCTGTTACTATTATTATTTTTTTTTATTATTGTTATTATCTTTCTATCATTTCTCAATTCTCCTGATTATTATTAAAAATAAAAAGTAATGAAAATTCATATACTGAAAAAGACCTGTCATGACATAGACTACAATCAGTGAAGCAGGGAAATGAGCTGTTTGTCAACACAGCTGAAAATCCAGGAAAAAAACTCACAGATTCTGTTTGTTAAAAAACAATTCTTGCATGAGCAAAACAAGTGAATCTGTGTGGCAGAACTGTCAGACTTAAATTGCTCCAAAAGCCTAATGACAAACGGGGAGAAGTGCCAGAAATTCACATGATTTATTATCTTCCCACACTTCAGTTTCAAGCAAATGTACAATCCCAGAGGGATTCTCAACCACTTCCTGACAGGCCCTCAGCGCTGAATTAATACACAAGGTAAAAGAAAAGTTAATGTAGAGTATCAGAATTGATTAATGGAAGTCATGTCAGCTGTCAGTCCTCTGCAAACTGATTAGGCAAAATGCTTAAGAAAACTCAGTGCTGTATATGAAGGTTGCCAGAAACTTTAAAGAGGATCATAAAAATAACAGTAGATGATTATTAAAAATAAAATAAAATAAGAGAACAATTGGATATTTTTTTTGCTTCAGTGTTTGATATGTAATTATTTGGCCGACTGATTTTTGCCTAGAAACTAAGATGTGAGTCCTAAAAATTCATTCTAGTGATTTCTGTTTGAATTTTCTAATCTCTGGAGAAACTTTTTATTTCAAGACCTTTGATTGTTTTATAAAGGAGTTCTGAAACACTGATGAAGTAATAAAGTCCAACCAATCCTAAGTAAAAACAATCTCATCCGCAGTACAAGAATTTATGTCATTAGGTTGAACTTATTTATTCAACCACATGCCTAGACTACTGAAGACTGAAGTATTCTATCTTTAAGCATGCCCCAAAATCAAACCCTTTAACAACTGACATGCTTTTGGCCTTGAATCATGTTCAACATGGACGTAATGTGCCAAGGGAAAACCATGTAAATGCTTCATGTAGGACAACCTGGAACACCTTGTTAAGCATTCTGAATGTTCCTGCACCCTACACTACAGCTGATGCTGGTTTTTTATTACATATCTTGTCTGCCCTAAAAAGCATCAGTAAACTCTTTTCAACATTGAAGTCTCTAGTCACAGTACAGGGCTCTCATGAACATTATTCTGTCAGAAATATTGGACTTAGTTCAGCCCCATCATCCTATGAACAGCTGGAACTATTGCACTGGTACCAAGTCTATAAAGTGCCATCTCCTCTATCGCAGAACAAGGTCACCCTTATGCTATTTTCTCATGTCCATGTGGAAGTGTCAGAAGTCAAGAGTTCACTGCAGCTCTGAACTGAGCAAAACCAATGTCTACCCCATCCATGTTGCTTTTACTTTTTTCGTGTATATTCTACATATAATTCCACATGGGACCTTCACTGCACTACTGGAGATCAAAAGCCAAGGCCAGTGTATCCATGCAACTTACACCCTTATTCATGCCATGTGAAAAAGAGTTGAAGTTCATTGACATCTTGAGCTAGAGAGGCAGATGGGCACAATAGCTTCATTCTGAAAAGGCTTCTTGATCTGCTTGCTATTTGCTCTTCCTGGACAGGGTCAGCTCAGCCCTTCAATAGCTGAATCCATAACTTCCCCGGTGTCTTGCACCCCCATAGAGTATTATCAGGTTCATCAGCCCATTTCCAGTCCTTTCTCATGAATCACATCCCAGCTGAGTCGATGTGGTGGGCATATGTGAAATCAGAAATAGCCCTTTTGTGCTTAGACACAGAGAGAGACCCCAGCTTGTCCTGGTTTCAATGCAAACATGCTTGACAGCTTGGTTCTCTCACGGTATGCCAGATCCCATTTTTGCTTAAGCTTCCCTAGAGTTCACACTTCCCTACAGTCCATACACCTTTGGAAAAACTATTAACACAAAGAGTAGACTTCAATGTATCAGTGGTAGATATTCTTGTAGCTGGTTCCATCACACCTTTTCTTCAACCCCAGATCCCTCATTTTTCTATTTACTACTCCTTCAAGAAACCACAAACCCAGCTCCATCAGTTCCAGGACAGCTCAGGTTCCCAGACACTGGAGATGCCACACTAGAGCAAAAGAGAAGTTTTTGTTACAGGATTTTCAAGCGAATTTCTCCCACAGAAGCAAATTGACAATGGTATGACACTCCAGGAGGATGGGCTTTGGGGACACATCCCTTCTGCCTGTATGCATTTCAGTCCATAGGGAGAGTCCAAGTATGACAGATTAGGTGTCCACTGTGTTTTGCATGCACATGTCTGAGAAAGAGCCAGAGGGGGCTCAAGAGTCCTTTGAGGGCCTTTCTTTGATTGTGGTCTCTACAAATGAGAGAAGGAAAATTCTAGACGGTAATGACTGGGACAAATTGTGAGAATGAAGTGTGTGGTGTCTGATATTCTCAGGTTATAACAGATTCAAACTCATCTATCCACATAAAATTAAGGATCAACACCTAAGTCAACCAATGATATATCCATGGGGCCTGATACTTCATTCAGACATTCTGATGCTCCATTCAGACACTAAAGTGCCAAGCTGATAGGAGCAGATGTTTTCCAGCATGTTTTACTTTGCCTTGCAGAGGAAGAGAGAGGTGCTGTATGAGCAGTGGGGAAATGTGGTAATTCATATTTCACAGTTCCACATCTTTAAACTCTCCTCTCCTCTCCTCTATTTATCCTCCCATGGCAGCTCCCTGGAAGAAGAGGAGCTGAGAGATTACTGCCACTAATTTGGGACAGTGGATGAGGATGAGAGCAGGCATAGCTTGATGTTTAGAAGCAGTCAAGGGGCCTCAGAACTCTTGGCATGGCCAAGGTATCCCATGAGCCCTGATATGTGCATGTAACCAGAGCACTTTGAGGGCACCTGCAGTTCTCAGAGATCAAGTGACCTAAGAGGTGCCAAAAACCTCTTCAGGAGCCTAGGTCTACAATACATTTAAACTTAATCCCCGCAATCTTTGTTCCTATTTCCTCATATCTTTGTGACAACTAATATCTAATTCTAGCCAAAATGTGCTGTAAATAAAAACTGCCTAGTATGGTCAGAAATGCATCAACTTGAAGTAATTAGCCCAAACAGCAGAGCAGTCATTAGATGCAGTTCCATCTACTGATGGATCATTGTGGATTAATATTAAATATAATTATGCCTTGGACTTACAGGCAGGTCCTGCTCTCTCACTGTGGGTGTCATATTTTGCCCGTGCCACCTGACCTCTTTATGGCTCTTCTTGACTACCCTTTGGGGAAAAAGAGGCAGATCAATACAGAATGGCTATGAGGGGCTACAGCCTGCTCCTATTTCACTTGGCATTGATTGACACTGAGTTTCCTGGAGAAGAATTGATCCATGCTCACAAGAAAGTCCTGCACATCCTGTCTGCAAAGGTAGGTTGGCAGGTACAAAGATCCCCTGTCTGTCCCCAGCATCCTGATGAAATGCCATACTGTTAAACCACAAGGGCCACACTTCAGCTCTACAGCTCTCAGTGAGCAGATGCAGTCCAAGGGCTCCTTTTGCACAGGGAGGATCCTACCCCTGTTACAGTCCGTAAGTCCTGCCTGTTGCTGGCAAGGGCTGCATGATGACAAACATAAAACTGACATATGTAAGTGCCTGGATTCTGATATCTGTGAGCAAACCCAAAGTATTACCCTAAATATCCTGCCACGCTTGTTCTTACACATCCAAGCACATTATATTCCTCAGCCAGCACATCAGATGGTCTCAGGGTAATGATGTCAGGGAAACTAAGCAAACACTTCACAGCAGAGTGGACTCATCCAGGCAATCTATAAAGGATTAGGTAGTTGCCAATGGATGAACATTTTTCACAGAATAATCATCCTCTCTCTAATCCTCAGCTCTGTATCTTATGGAAAACCCACAAAACACCTGCAAAAAATGAGCATAGGAGCTAAAAATCATAATTGTACTGGAAACAGAAAACATGGGCTCAGCAGAGCTAGCAGTTGTACCACACATAATATGATCCATACCCCCAGTAATGCAATCAACAGCCTGTTAATTTTATCTGTTTCAAAGATTTAAATACCACCTTTCTCCTTTTTCCTTTTCTTTACAGAATGGTCTGCCTGCTACACAAACTAACTGAACTCCAAATGTGTTCTAAAATTGTATTTGATTTTGAAATCTGCTTTTCTTTTAGACATGAAGTGGACCCAGATTTTCATCTAATTTTTCCAAATGAGCAAAAAAATTGGCCTCTACCAACAAGAAAGCAGCACAGTGAGGACTTTCTGACTTCCATAATTTTAAAACTACTGCAGGATTAAAACAGGATTCATAGACTATTTTGTGAACAAAAGCAAAAGAAGGGCCATTTGCTATCAAAAATATTTTCTGAAGCCGTAATGTCCAGACGCAAATGAGCTCCGCAGGTATTTAATTCCTTCCAGGCTGGATACTTGTAATTATTTCACTTTATATTGACTTGAGATTAGGTGTTATCTTGAAGAAATCTGTCAAATAATTCAGTATCCATTTTTTTCTTCCCTGTTGCACTAGTGGAAAATTCTCTATCCTGACCATGTCATGGGAAAATTGGTGCTTTTTAAAAAATTAAATACAGTCTTTTAAAAAAAAGTGTGAAGGTGTGACTGCTGTAGAAGTTGTGTACTGGGATAATTTTGAGATATCTGCCCAAGCCAGTGAAATGATATGAAGTCCTTTTTACACAGCTGACCTAAAAAAAGAAAAAAAAAAATCTTACAAACTGCAGATGCATGAATCTCAGTCAATACTAAAAGCTGGAGAGTGCCTAATGAGCTGTAAGAGAACAAGGCTTCAGGGGATATGTTAACTAACACAACATCAGCCACAACTCTGCAGTCAAGGCTGACAGAAACAAGTCTGTGCTTGGTGACCAGCCGACTCAGCTGCCTGCAGCTGGCTTGTCTTCAGCTGCCTTTCCAGGGTGCCCGTGTGTAAGGTAATGCCAGGAAGATGAAGGCTTGCACAGCCAGCACAGCACTGCTCGCTTTCCTCCTGGTGCGCAGGGAGATGCGCGTACCCAGCAGCCCCAGAGCCTGCAAGGCCCAGTTTCTGACACTCTCTTCAGCTTAATAGGCACTTCATTTCATCCTTGACGTGATAGCGAGAGACCTCAAGCAGAGTTTTAATTTTCTCTTCTGCCTGGTGGCCACTTATGACATTTAGCCCTCCAACACCTCTTAATGCAGCTGACTAGATCAGGCAACATCACCAAACAAAATGTTTGTTTTCATGCGCAATGTTTAAAACACACTTTTATCCATAGTTTTAAGTTTTCACCAAAAAAAAACCCCAGTGAGATTGCAGGTCTTTGAAACCCAATAAAGGCACAAAATATTAGCAGTGTGACAGATGATAGAGGTCTGAAGTACATTCAGCTGCTCTGAATTTTGCTAAGACTTGGTTCTGGCAAAGCTGTTGAGTTGGACCAGACAGCCTGGAAAGCAGGAAATGAAATGGAATTTGAGTTAATTTGATTTCATCATCTGCAGCAGATGTTCAGGTGTTCTGATGCAGAGATTCAAGAAAAGATGTTTAAAAGCTGTTTATCATAAAAGCTCATCACAGAAGCCTACTATTTTCAGTGGCAGCTAAATGTAGTAAAGTGCATCTAAATAACAAGAACCAAAAGATCCAAAGGAACAGAGTAACTAAATCATTCTCTCGTGATTGCTGACACATGGCTGCCACCCTTGCATTTTATCTCAAGTTCTCTCCATCTCATTTAACTCCTTTATCCTAGTCACTAGCAGAGAGGAGCATATTTCTTTCTGAAACTATTTGCTCACTTTAAACAACAAAAAAATGTATAAAGAAAAACAAAACAGGTAAGATTTTTGTACAAACATTTACTTAACAGAAATTACTGTGTTATGATAGTAGTGGAAATAGTAGCAGTTTGACTCCAGACATTACAATATTCATTGTATTCTAATGCAGCCACCAAAACATATCAAACAGATCTACTATCCATAGTGCTATGATTCTGAAAATTATGGGTAATGCATGTGTAAATTAGTTCCATGGTAAATATAATCTGTGTTTTTTCCTTTTTTTTTTAATAATCCTATGAAAGGGTCTTCTCATACTTCCCACTGAGAAAATTTAGCTCTGAAAAAAAAGCTCAATTTATTGACCTAAAGGAAACCAGAGATGTGATATTTTGATTTTCCTACTACAACATGATTTTCAGCAAATTCTGCTACCTGATATACCTGAAGCAAGTGAATGCCACTGAGAGTTCAGCATATTCAGGAGGAACAGAGTGTCAGTCAAAACTGCCTACACAGACCTCAAAGGAGGATCCTGACCACAACAGTAATAACAAAGTTTTGCTGGCTGGTTATTTTAATTGCTACTTGGTATTTTACATCAGAGAAGACAGCTTGGGTCATCTAACCTATCCTCTGTACTCTAAACTTCTCCCTACATTGTTCTACAGTTAATACCATTGTGTTAGTAAAAGCTATGGAAGAAAATATGCAGAAGAGGATGCTGCACATTTTGCAAAACAAATTGAATGCTTACCTGTCTTACAAAAAAAATTTTTGGTCCTCCAATATAATTAAATTACAAATTGGTAATAGTTAACAATTGTTCTCTAATACAAAATTGTCGCTGTTATCGCGAGGAGGGAGAGAGAAGGAACACAGATTTGGTCCAGGAAGTAGAGAGAAGAAGCTTTTTTATTTAATTATTTATCATCTCTTGTATAATTTAGTGCTCTGGCATGGTGTAAGTTCATTGGACTTCTAGTCACCCACCTCCTAGGGTGATTGGTGCAATTCTACAACCGCCATTTCAAAATATTTCTCTACTCAGTATCATAACAATTCTACAAACAACTGCAGGTGCAAGATAGTTTACAGAAAACCATAATATTATTTTGAATAGCTTGCATGGGAAAGACAGGGCTCCCATGAAATGTTACAGTCTCACAAAATACTGCAGAAAGCTGGAAAATTTCTCTGCTGAAAGCTTTTCAGCATCCACAAAAAATAGATGTGGAAGAGACCTCAGGGGCTGTCTTGTGCATGTCAAGGCAAGGTAACCACACAGTATTTCTAACTCATGTTTGCAGAGAAAGCTTGCAGCATCCAGTATCCTCTCAGTACAGAGGACCACTAATTAACAAGGCTAATTAGAGGTATTTTACCCTGATGTGCATCCAGAAACATCCTTCCTACCATTTGAAAACCACCAATTTTTTTCTTCATACTAACATGCATGGAGAGCATTCATTCCTTTTTCCTTTGCACATTTGAGGAGTGTTATCATGTTGCCATCACTTCTCTTCCTTCTCCACTCTTCCCTCACAGGCCACATTTTGTGTTCTTGTTGCCCTACCCTAGCCTTATTACATTTATCCACATCAAGTCATACGTTTGGTATTTTTCAGACAACGTATCCTTTTGCCAGTTATTCTGAATCCTAAATACTGTCCACCCTCATTCTTCCAACTGCTTCCATTTTACCATCCCCAGATGGAATAAATATACTCTTTCATAACTTCTTTGATGCAAGGAGTGACTGACACTGAAAAATGTATTTAGAACATAATTTGAAATATTTTCTCACTTTGACCAGGAACTTTTGGATGCATTTTGTGAGAATTGTTCCCCAGTCCCTTTTTTCATATCACAGTAATTTCATCAAGGTAGTTTTGCCTAGGGTTTTTTTGGAGAACAAAATATGACAAGAGAACAAACCAGGTTACTAAAGTCAGTTGGGTTTTTTCTCTATCTGAAAAGCCTGCTATTTGTCATAGAAAGAAATTTAGTTGATATGACTTTTTTTTCCATATCTAGTCTGACTATTATTTGTCATTCAGCTATTTTCCAAGCTTTTTGATTATTTCTTGTGCGACCGTTATAGACATCAGAGCTGAGCTGACTGGTCTGTAATTTCCTCTCTTTTTTTTTACTGTGTTTAAGGACAGGTAATACATTTGCCCTTTCTGGAATGCCATCGTTTCTGAATAAGTTTACAGAATAATAGTTAATGGCACTGAAATTTTTTCTGTTTGCTCTGGAAGAACTCTTGAAGAAGTTTCAAGGCCATTCAGTGGGGAGACACTAAACTATTCAAGTATTCAAACACATTCTTTCACCAGTCTGTTGTTCTGGACTTTCTGTTACTGGTACCAATGGTATTAACCATCTGATCAATGCACACTCAATGTGATGGTCAGTACAGGGCTGAATATCAAATTTTTTCCACCTTTTTAGTATGATCTACAATCAGCTGGTTGGGGGGGTTGGGAGGGTCATTAATTATTTCCTCGTCTGCTCCTTACTATCAGTGTACTTATAAAATGTATTCCTGTTACAGCTTTGACCCCCTTGCTTGAGTCTCAGTTCTCGCACTCCTGGTGCTGTGCACATAGACCTTCTCATCCTCAATACCAGACTGTCAGTTCAACATTTTGTTCAGGCCTGGCAAGTATTCATGTCCAGTGAAGTTTTTTCTTATCCTTTCTTTGCGCAGATATTGCACACAATTCTGTCTTTTCTGAGGCTGCTAACTCTCTTGAAATCTTTTCCTTGACATTCCTTCTGCAGAAAGATTATGACTTGGCTTTTTAAAGTCTGTCTATTGTCTTTATTTTTTTATCCTTTCTCCTTTCTTTCCAACAAATCATGCCCTTCATCTTTCAATTTCCGTTTCATTTTTCTCTGTTATTCATAATCAAGAATAACTAGTTTTAATTACTTTCTTTCAAGTTCAGTGCAGTGTCAAGAAATTGCTTTCAACATACTGCAAAAGCTTTTCAAATGGTTTGGTTAAAACCACAGCTCAGCAGACTGATAGTTGCTGATGCTCCTACAGCATTTGATTTCATTGCGTTTACTCAGGGGTCAGCCAGGAATGCCTTTTTAGCTACTGTTTGGCAGTGCTCCTTGTGCCTGGGATAGCCTCTCTACTGATATACATCACCTGATAGCATTGCAAGAACATGCACAGTACGAGTAGTTCCTGTGTCTCAAAAGAAGGAAAAAAGATACTTCAAGTTTTCCAACCTAGGAGCATGTGCTCTACCATCTCAAAGCTATGCAATTCAAAATAAATTTGGGGTTTCACCCTTTCTGGAAGGCTTTCCTGCCTGGCAGAGCAGAAGCAACCTGCATATCCAGCCTCCTTCAGAGATACGCAACTCTTACTTTTTGAAGAAAATTCAGTTTTAGAAAAAACAGCACCAGCTGCTTTACCTCTTTAAAATTATCATCACAGTTGACCCTTACAAAGACTGCTGTCTCGTTCTCTCCTCTTTTCATTGTTAGCAGAAACTTCTCACTGGCATTTGTTTATGTCTCTGTCTCCTCTGTCTATATAATCTTAATTATAAAGCAGTATGTTTTCCTCCTTTTATCAACCCAAACTCCTTGAGCCAGCTCTACCCTAGTTTATCAATATTGCAGCCATGTGAGTTATTCCCTAAAGCCTCTGCTACGCCGATCAGGTGATAATTTTAATTGTGTGCTGAAATATCTATGCCTGCTCTTCCTAGAGACATGATATTCGGCATGTGTATCAATAAAGCTTTCTGTTTAGTTTTTCAGTATTTTAGCTTCGCCATTTTTATTAAATTTTTGCATTGCCCTTGCCTGGATATCATTGTACACTATGTAGTCATCAGTCTGTTCTCACCTCTAAATGTCCCTGAATGAGAAAAGTACACCATAAATTCACCCAAAAAATTACATTTAAAATTAAGGTGGCAGTTAGGATACATTTTAAATATATGTCAGCCCAACAGGCTTTTTATTACTTATTATAAGGAACAGAACAGAGACACAGAAAAAACAGAGAATTTTGCTTATGCAAAATGAGTGGCTGCATGTTTGCATTAAGACAGCAACCACTCAGAGTGTTAAATTCAGTTTCCTGAACAGAAAGCTATGCTGTTAAAAGACTTAGGGGGAGAGGGAGGGGATGATGTTCGTGGTGTTTTTTCTCAGGTTTCTATAGTTCTTACTGACTTTCACAGTGCTAAATCAGTTTAAATCAGTTCACATTCTCTTCCTCGGTCACTACTGCCTTCTTTGTATCCAATTTTCAAGCAGTCAGACATAAGCACCTTAAGTGTTCTTTAGCCTGCAATCTCTTTAGTGCCCACTAGTGACTGAATAAAAAATGATGTTGCAGGATAAGACAGTGATGTAATTCCAATTAACTTCTTTTTGTTTAATTTTTGACAAGCAATGGTTCCTGATAAAGCATCCTCTCTGCACATTTTCTCTGTAGATTTTAGCGGTAAGATTTTTCACTTGAAGTAAGCCAGTATTATACCAAGGAAAATTCTGTAAGTAGCAGTTACAAATAAAACACAGCAACTACATGTACAAAATACCCATAAATTCTGCTATCAGTCCTCTTCAGTGAGGCTGGATCAGTACACAAAAAAATCCTCAAGATTTACAGCCTTATGACATGTAACAAGAAATGTGAGTTATGTTAAATTAAAAAGCTAAACAAAAAGCTAAAGGGTTTGATATTTCTGAAACGGTATCTAAATTGTTATTGAAGGCACTGGAGTTGTAGGGGTGCTCCTAAGAAAAGTGCAAGTCAGTAGTAATGTATTACATAGGCTGTATTGCCTATTCTTATTACACAAAAAATACTCATTCAAGCTACTTTTTCTTGCATGTCTTTCACACTGATTCCAAGCATATCTTATGAGGTCTCCTGTGATTCAACCTAACAACTTTATACTGCTCTTCTAATTATTTGTTTTAAGACATGGTGCAAATTATAATAACCCAGATTTTCATACAGCAAAATAATCTTCTTAGTTGATTCTCCACAGGGTTTATTTATTCAGCCTTTTTTCCTAGGTCCTGAAACAACGTAGACAGTAACCTCCTTTTCTGCTTCCCTTCCACTGAAAAAAATAATGTATCTTTTTCAACAAGAGACAGTAAGATCAGTGCTGATCAAAGAAAAATCCTTTTAAAGAATTCTTATTATTTATTCAATTTTCAGATTCAGCATAGACTCATAAGGTATTCAAATTGTGCTATTTAATACTGATCAGTCACTTCTAGAAGACTCTAATCTGTACAGTTATTAGGTATAATGGGATTTATTTCAATAAAGTCTAACACTAGGAAGGAAAGTACATGTGGTAAATCCTATTATATCTAAAGAGATGGGTTGCATTTCCTTGTTTACTTTTTAATCCTCCTTTGCCAGGAACAACACATTTTCATTTGAGAGTGTTTGAGGGTTCTTTTCCTTGATGATCAATTTTACCATTTGAAAGCAGAGTGAAGGTTGAACATCTCCCTTTGAAGTGAGCAAACAGGATTCCCATGAAGTTCAACAATGGGAAGTGCAAAGTCCTGTACCTGAGAAGAAAAAAACCCCAGGCAACATTATAGGCTGGAGACTAACCAGCTGAAAAGCAGCTTTACAGAAAAGCACCTTGAAGCCCTGGCAGGCACAAAGTTGAACATCAGCCAGCACTGTATCCTTGCAGCAAAAGAGGGCCAATAGCATCTGAGGCTGCGTCAGAAGCAGCATTGCCAGCAGCCTGAAGGTAGTGATCCTTCCCCTTTATTGAGAATTGGTGAGACACACCCGGAGTGCTGGATCCAATTATGGGCTCCCCAGTGCAAGACAGACATGGATGCACTGGAGTGAGTCCAGCAAAGGGCCAAGGACATGATAAAGGATTTACAGCAGCTGAGATATATGAGAGGCTGACAGAGCTGGGACTGTTCATCCTGGAGAAGGCTCAGGGAGATCCTTTCCATGTGTATAAATACCTGATGGGGGCAGCAAAGCTGGAGACCAGGACCTCCCCCCTGGTGCCCAGCAACAGGACAAGAGGCAATGGACACAAAGGGAAATAGAGGAAATTCTATATAAAAATAGAAAAAAACTTCTGCTGTGAGGGTGCCTAGAGAGGTGGTGCACCCTCACTTGTTGGATCTACTCAAAAGGCAACCAAAACATGTTCCTGAGAAACCTGCCCTAACTGCCCCTGAACTGAGCAGGTTGTTGGACTAGGTGATCTCCAAGAGGTGTCTTCCTCCAATCTCAGTGATTCTGTGACTATGTGAAATCATCCATTAATTGACTGCAGATCTAACACCAATCTAACAGAATCTCACTCTATGCAATTGGTTTCGAGAACAGGAAGGCAATCAGATTCTGTCTCTTTACCTAAAGAATATATTAGGCTATTTTTTCAACAGTTTACCCTGACCAAAGACAGGTTCATTTTTACTAGAACTCTGCTGTATTTATTCTTCTTTTTCTATTATAATTTCTGCACATACACATGGAAAAAAGAAAAAAAAAAGAGAAAAAAATAAAGAAAACAAGAGAGAAGATTAAAGGAAGAGAAGAAGGAGGGAAAGGAGAAGAGAGAGAGAGAGAGAAAGAGAAAGAAAGAGAGAAAAAGAGAAGGAAGGAAGGAAGGAAGGAAGGAAGGAAGGAAGGAAGGAAGGAGGCATCACTTGAAAAAGAATTACAAACTTGGGCCACAAATCAGTGTTTGATGTTTGCAAAGAGGCAGCGTGAATGCTGTTCAATGAAATGAAAAGCAGCATGAAAAAAAAAAAGAAAAAACTAAATCCCAAGATGTTTCAAAGTTCTAGTTATACTCACCAGTGGCAATTTTTCTTTTTAATGTTGGATCACTTATTCAACCAATAGAGAGCTAATGAACAAAAATGCTGTCTCCTGGAAGGGTGGGAAAATGACTTCTTGGTGTCCTTTCAAAGGCAGGAAATTCAAAACCTGACTTCAATAGAAAGTGACACTTAATTAGGCAGCTTGTGTTCTTAAACACCAAAGAGAATAAAAGGTAATGTTGGATGGACAACTGAAAGTGAATCATGATGGAATTCAGGTTTTTTAACACACCAGGAGGGGTACAGGTCTTCGGCAGTGAATGAAATTTGCGCTTTCCAGTTCCACAGTCTTCAAATAAAGTCTTCTGTCTTAATTCTTAGTTTTAGGCAAATGTGTCTGGGAACCCCACTTGACAGTTCCAGATAGGTAAAAAAGACCAAATACATCAAAATCTACAGATATGCAACCACATCCCCTGCAGTCTAGTTTTGAAAGGATACAGATGGGAGCAGTTGTCTTACTGCAGATGATGTTCAGTGTGGTGTATACTATTAGTCTACTGATGTATATTTCACAGACTGACGATTCTAAGTCAGATAATACACTTAAAATAAAAATAAAAATTGCCATAACTTCATAATAAGGGCAATTGTATATTTCCTGACAACAGCACATCCACAGCACCAATCCCTTCTAATTACAGACCATATTTTATAGATGTAATGATATCAGTGAGGTTATGTCCTCCTATTCATCAGATTTTGTTCTGTATAATTTTCATTTCAGTGCTTGGAGCATAGGAGTTGGTTCATGCAGGATTCAATCTGTATCATTTCAAATGTTGTTCTTAACAGTTTTTAGACAGTTGTCAAAAGTAGTCGCTATTCATTGTGTGCACACTATCACAAAATAGCTTGCCTTTGGCTAAGTTTATAATACAACATATAATATAGCTTTTATATGGGCATCTTGAAACCTTCAAAAATTTTCCCTATGTAAATATTAAATTAGTCGAAACATTGTTCCAAGATTATACTCAATACCTGGTATGGTTTCTCAGACAATTTTTTGAGAAGAAATTAACGGAAAATATCAATGCATACATGAATAATGGATACAAATGACTTGAGAATTAACTCATTTTGCAAAGAAATCATTTGACTGTTGGAGTGGAAATTGGTAATTGTATGCAGTGCCACAGTATCAGGAAAAAAAAAGGGCTTTAGTTCTGCTAGCAATACAGAGGGAAAATATTACTTACTTGCTTCTTGATGTCATTTGCTTCTGTGCTTCTGCCAGCTTCTCGCAAGTCCCTGTAAGCTGAGAGGCCTCAGACAAGTTGGGGTCTTTCTTCTGCTTTTAGCAGACACTCCTGTTGAGTTGCATCTGGGAACTTTTTCCCTGGAACGCACAAGGCACAGTTTCTGTCTCTTAACACAGCCCACCATAGCTCTCCCTTTTCCTTCTGAAAACAGGCATGACCATCCACCTTACCCCAATCAGGCCATTTTGGCAGACTCAAAATTTTGCATGGCAAATATGATGCACACTGGAGAACTGTGGTGATGGAAACTCCTTGTGTAGCTCACAGCTAGGGGTGGCAACTCCTCCCTTGAGGTCTCACTTCACCTTTTCAGGATGAGATGTGCAATTGAATGATTTCAGCTGCCCCTTGAGTCAGGCTTACTCTAAAGCCAACATTTCTCTGGTGTTAATCATGTCACCTTACCCCACCCTTAAATTGTTAAAAGACATAGGTTTACCTTAACATAAGAGCTCTAATGTCAGCTCCATGGTAGTAGGCTCTCTACAGAAGTTTGAAAGGGAGGTCTTGCTCTGTCCTGTATGTAATAGAAATATGGGAATAGAGGAAAAGAGGAAAAACAAGGCAAAAACAAAATACACATAATTAGTATAAAGAAAAGAAGTAAACTGTGCTGAACTGTGACTTCCTCTCCAGACCAGTCTTTCAATCTGCATTATTAGATCCTGCACAAAAATGATAAAAGCAAATATTCCTGTCAGCATCTTGATATGGGAAATCATTCTGGAATGTTCTAAGGCATTGGGTTAACAGCACACACATTCTGCACTGAGGATTATAATCTCGTGTTGCAAAGGGAAAGAACCGGAATTGTATCTTCCAAGCCACATTATTACATTCTGTGTGTCTGTGACTCATTAAGGAACACTGAGAGGAAGCTGCTACATGCAAGACAGAATATGTACACAAACACACATATATGCATCTTGTTCAGACACTCACATTTATAAAGACATATAGTATATATTTTGGAATAGGAACCCAATACTGCCAGTAGGAAAACTAGTGTTTTGCAAATTTTATTTGCCATTTAAATTGGAATCAGAGAGACTGTGGTAATACATTGGTACCACTTATGTTGCAATCCTCAATGAGGTAGTTGTGTTTTCCAAAATTAGCAATAACACATGCAATTTGGAATCTTAATTACTGTCCCGTAAAGAAAAATCACTGAATTAAAGGGTGTGTTATTGTCATTATTTAGGAATTAATTTAACCCGATAAGATACGGAAAACAGAGTGCAAAAGAGAGCAGGGTGAGATAAGGAGCAGCAACATTCCCTATTTGTTCTACTTCTGTTTTCTGTACGGCACATCAGGAAGTTTTCCCTGTATTTGTATTCTCTGTATGTATCTCCCTGAGAATATCTACCTGGTTTTGGCTAATTGGAACATTTGCAGAATGGAGTGCTTGATTGTGTGAATGGCAGTTGAGAATTGCTCAAAGGTAGTTTTTAACCAGTGACTCATTTCTGAGTGGGCTTCAGGAGCTTGACCATCAAAGGAGATCTTTATGTCTCATTTTATCATCCTGGGACTCTTTGAATACAAACATACCTGGGCAAAGGCAGAATGACTGGTGAGCTCGGTGGTTTAATTCCTGTTCCTGCTCCAGAAATATGAACAGGAACTTTTCCTCCTTTGCAATGACACTGCCATAATTTTGAGTGACAAGTAGAAACCATAATACTGCTACAAATCTCTCTGGGTTATTGAAGAGCACTAATCAGAAAATAACATTCCACAGCTGTTGCATTCCTGAAGTACTCTTCACCGTTTACCTTGGGAGCAGCTGTCATTATCTCCTGTTAGCAGAAAGCCTACACAAAGAGGGTCTTTAAGGCAGTCAGTGTCATGCTCAGTCTGATCTCTTCTTCTGGCAGTCCCAGAGCTTCCTGTGTGTGCTGAGTACACCCTACTCCTTTTGCCTCTTCCCAGAGTATTCTACAGAATACCCATCTTCACTGGAGAGGGATACTTCTTAGTAGATAAGTATTGTCAAAATGTTAGACACTTCACGACCACTTTGTGGATGGGTCTGTTCCCACACACCCGACTCACATACACGCTGCTGGTTTTTTTGTGTTGTCCACACAACAGCAGTGTATGGACAAGGACAACCAGTGAAATGGAACATAAAGCAAGCAAACAGGATATCAGTACCAATCCTACATAATACAAGATAGTGGCATAGTTTCAGATGAAGCAGAGAAAACTGCCTATGTGTTCAGCATTTTATATATGAGTAGAGGCATATTTAACTAATGAAACATTTAATACGTTCATGAAGAACATGGGAATTTCCTCTGAGCAAGATTGAAACACTTTACAATAATCTTCATGGTTCTTTTAATACATGCTGTTCTCTAGGTACAGCTCAAGATTTATCTTCACTCTCACTTTAAATCCTTTATTTTAAAGGGAGGCCAGTGACCACCCTAGAGGGAAAAAAAGAAGCCCTGTTGCTTTGGGCTATACGCTTTCAACACTGCCGCTTGTTTCCTTACAAAAAAAAAATCCAGAATTTTATATCAACCTATTTAAGATGAACTTCTCACACAAAATTTAAAAACGATTGAACATTTTCTTGCAAATTTTCTTGCAAGTCAGAGAAAAAGGGGGTTCAGGAAAAATGCTTTGGTAGTTCGAGACTCTACAGTATCTAGGGCCCATTTAAGGGACAATGACTTTGGAGGTTCTAGCCCAACCCGAAATTTGTTATGTAAGTTTCAGGGTTGGTTTAAAATCCAGTCAGGAGAGAAAATTTGACAAGTGAATCAAAATTAGATTGCTGATTCAAATTGAAACAAAACCACATATTCACTCCTTTGTGTATTAAACTGGATTCTCAGGGATATTCACATAGGTCCCTTACTCTCTGGGCTTTCAGATTCACCATTGCTGTGTCACAGAGGTTCTCCAGAACCTTGTCCTGCTGTTACCATGTCACACAGGACACTAGACATAGCAAGGTTTATGTTCTCATCATCCATCATGCAGAAAACTGGTGAAACAATTCAGTTAAGAAAAAAAGACCCAGTGCAAGACAAAGCCAGAGGGCATTTAATTGTATCAAATCCCTGGATGTCATCAGTGGGACCTACCCTACTGTCTGGCAATGCTTTAAGCAGTAAGTTATTAAGTATTACTGGGTGTTCCTGGTGTTGCTCTCTCCCTTTCAATGACTGAGAGACAACTGAGCTAGGTCCCATGGAGGATACAAACAGAAAAGGGATTTGGTATAACTGCTATGGCAGTCATATGCTACAGTCCTTCCTGCAGACAGAGGATGTTTTAGCTGTTCATAAATGTGAATGCATCCTAGGCTCTCAGAAAACCTGTGGTCACCTTTCTGTATGAAAATTTGTTTGTTTGTCGGGTTTGGTTTTTTTTCCCTAGCACCAAATATCAGAGATTTTCCTATTTGCTATAGCAAGCCTCTTAATCAGTCTGGCATGCTGCCTGGTTGAGATGGTTTAAAGATGGGACTGGCAGATCTCTTTACGGCTGTGACCTGAGTGATTAATCATGTGCAGTGGTCATTTGGTGATAGCAGGAATCTTTTCATGATTGATGGAAATGGGCCAGGCTGGAGGAAGAAGAAGCTGAGAAGGAATCCAATATTGATTTGAAATCCCACTCATCCCGCATGAGTTAGAAATGCTAGTAACAAATTCGTCCTTGTCCTCAAGCATTTACTTGCAGTTCTACAGCAGGAGAAAGAGCAGTGAATGGCAAATTAATATGATCTAATGGACACAGCCTCTGAAGTTTCCTTATTAGGAGAGAAACTTCCATAAGCCTTTCTGTGGCACTTGTACCAGTGCTAGAGAACAGGGATCAATCAGCAAAGAAATCACACCTGTGTATAAGTACATGCTCTTCTGTGCATGGATTAGTTAGCCCCAAGTGTTACTTGGCTCTATGCAGTTGCAGTCAGTTGTCAGAGGGAAGTTTTGAGGGTCTTGCCTGGCATGAAGGGATATCTGACAGCAGAGATCTCAGAGAACATTCAGCTTTGCTTTTGGCAGTTGGGGAATGATGGAGGAGTACACAGAGAGATGCCAGGACATTGTTCCCGTGGTCAGCTGGAAGGCTGCATAGCAAATCCAGTATGTGTGACCACACTGTGGCATCCTATGAGGTGCCCATGACACTGCGAGTTGCTGCATGAAGCAGAGAAGAAAAGGGCTCTGTTAGATTGGTCAGGTCACACATACCCATCAAACAATCACAAAGGAAGCAGGGAGAGGGATTAGGAACATAGCATATGTTGAACATTCAGATCCATTCTAATAATCATGGATGATCACCCACAAGCTCCTGTGCTATTTAGCAGGTCATGTCTCACCGTCACAAGGGGCTGAGTTTTGCTGCTCTTCATTGCTCAGAGCCCTGGCTTTGGTGTTGCCTCTGCCAACCATGCATACTATTTTTCTAATGTATCTACAGCACATCCAAGCTTATCACCACTATAAGCACGTGCTCCTGGTGTTCCTGGCCTGCCTCCTGTTCTGTTTCTCATGTCTTAATCTAGCTGCTTAATTCCATCCAGTAAGTATGTTCTCCTGCTCCCACATCAAGCACCTAGAGCAGAGTTAGTTTTTTGACATATTTTTTTCCTCAGAGGGCTTCTCCTCTGAAACAGTTTGTTATCACTGGCCAAAGTCACAGTCCATAATTTCACACTGACTGGCCATATAACAGCATATCCCCTTCCTGACCAGCTCTCACATCAGGGTTTTCCTCAAAAACAGCAAAAAGTATTGTGGACAGGAAAACTGAGGCTGGTTCCTTCTAGCCCAAGCTTTCTTCAAGTCAGAGTGCTCCCACAACACAGTGAAGGAAAGGTGGTTCTCAAGCCTTTCTGTATTCACCACTTTCTGCAAACAGCAGCATACCAGATGAATAACAGATGATGTGGGCATATATCCAATAGCTGAGCACTCGAATAAGTAAGTAACAAGGCACATGCTTGCAAACCTCTCTCTGTCACTGCAAACAAATCCTACCTGCAGAAGGTCGCCTCCTCCTCATGCCTAAACACTGGGCATTTCTCTGTAGTGGTTTAGGACTCTGCTCATCATACTGATCAGCTTTCTGGTCTCAGCACCAGATGTCCCCTTAGACATCCTGGATGGTGAAGTTGGCAGAGGATTTCACACAGGAATAGGACACCTAAATACCTTTAAGAATCTATTCTTGGAGATTGACATCAGACTTGGCTATGGGCAAAGGAATTACTCTTGAAATCTTGGTTTCAGAAAAAAAATTAAGACATTTTCATGTAAATCAGCATATAATTGATCCAACAGATATTGTATTTGGGGAATAAAAATGACAGGCATACATTAGCACCTGTCACACCCTCTCATGTTCAGCCTTCCTTCCCCATGCCCTTTCCCTCTAGAGCTTCACCCCACTAATCACTATGCAATGTCACAGCTGTCTGGAAAAAACATAGCCTGAATATAACAAGCAGACATATGAAAAATCAGTCTCAGTGGATGTCATTTGCTTTGGTGCTGCTTTATTTGTGAAAATTCTCAGCTTTTAAACTCTGTACAGACTCTGTGACCTGGAGGCAGAGGAGAGATGGTAATGGAATAGGTCAACTTTTCTGTTTGTTGCTTTTAAGGAAAAGTTCTAATGCTTATTGAACTGATGATGTCTAGCTGCCTACAGTTATTCTTATCTTGTGGTTGATTGCAAGCTCTGATTAAAGCTTCTCCCAGGGAAGGGGCACTTATAAGAGCTCTCTCCAAAGTGGGCTCTCTACTATATGAGTTCACTCTTCAGCCTTTAGTCAGGGTACTTCAAGAGTCAAGAACCTATCTGGCTGGCTAATTTCACAAAATTTATAAAAATTTAATTATCTTTGAATTCATTTAATTTGTCTTTAATTCTTTTAAAAAATTTCAGAAGTTATTGCTAACAACAGAGAAGCCCAGTATGATTAAATAAGAGACTGGGCTAAAACCTACCACAGGGCTTTCCTCCTTCCCTCTCTCTCACTCACGTACACTTGCATGCGCACACATATGCAAAGAGGGAAGAAAATGTGTGGCAATGCCCTAACAAACTTGAGGAGAGAAACTAACCCTGATGCAGGCTGTCCCTCATCTGTACTATCACCCCTGAACTGCAGTGACCTCTGAAAATCTTCCTACCAGCCTGCAAGTTGATGGAAATTCCTTTTGTTGCTTCTTCCCATCCAGTGACCTCCTCTCTGCTGCTTTCAGGTAAGGGAAGGCTCTCCACTGCAAACATGACACCCACTGCAACCATTGCTGGAGAAACCTCAGCTGCTACCTGCAGCACTAAGCCCTCAAGACTAGACCCACAAAGCTGAAGGATCCTTCTGTCAGGAAAAAGATACTGTAACCTGGGGAAAGATAGAAAGAATCCTAAAAAGTTTTGCTTTATCTTTCTGTGGTTTTTGCTAGTCTGTGTCATTGCTGCTTTATTTGGAGAGAGATGTGGAATTAATTTTTTTTCAGCTAAATCTTGTCTTTTCTCACCACAAAAATAGGTCAAGCTCAAAACTGGGGGATGTGCCTTCAATACATTTTCTGACATAAATCTAGCTGGTGTTCCACTGTTCGTAGTTGCAGTATACTAATCTATTCAATCTCTTAATCACAAGGCATTTCATAACAGTCCCGTGAGTAATTACTCAAAAGAGTTGGAGTGCTGTCTCCATCCAGTGGTGAAATGTTAAAATGCTGCTTTCCAGGAGCTTCAGTTTTTCAGACTTTTTGCAAAGCATGAAATACATGATGTCTTGATTTTAAATTGCCCAGCTAGAAACTGGATAACTGCATTGAAAGACCCCATAAGAGACCTAGAAATGCACATTCCATATATATATTAAAAAAAAAAAGTTGTATTTTTATCATAAAAATCTCACCACAGCAAATGCTGTGGATTTTAATTCTTATCCCCCTTCAGATTTCAGCTTTGTCTTTGACAGCTGATGTTCTTCTGCCATTGTAACTGTTTCGGGAGACAAGAATGCAGAGCCTCACTCACCTCCCTCGCCCCTTCCTCCTCCAGTTTAATACAGCTACATCAATAACCTCCTCTTTGCTAATGTAAAAAAAGGCTCCTGGCAGTTCACATTTTTCATACAAGGCAGCAGGAGAACACCGCTAAAGAGAGTGCAGGGTTAGAAGAATTAATGTGGCTTTGCCAGCAGAGACTCCGTAATTAGTTAAGCTCCTGGTTCTTTGCCTTTCTTATGCCACATTGATTTTAGCTACCATGGACAGAAAAGAACAAAATGCAGGCAGGGTTGGCTGGCAGTACCCAAAGGAATGCCAGGTTTATTCCTCACTGTAGCAGCTTGTGCTTTAAGTCTTTCAAAGACAGGATGCCCCAGCTTGACTCTTACCTTGGCCTCCAGGAATACATTCTTGTTTTCCTTTCTCTTTGTTTTTGGCATGGCCTCAGGAAACATTCAGTCTCAGATTCCCCTCACAAAGAAGAGAAAAAATGATGTTGTCTCAGTAGCACAACACCAACTTTATCAAAAAATGGTGTGAAAGGTTAATTCAGACAATAAATGGCCTGTGCCAAGCTCTCAGCAATATTACATTGACCTGCTCTTTGTTTTGTTTTCTTTTCCCTAATTGTTTTCAAGTACGCCAAGGCCTGGCTGATCTCCAAAAACCTGGAGCTGAAAAACTGTGCAAATCCATTTCTAACTCACCTCCTTGGACTACCCTCAAGGCAGTGCTGGCACAGTTCAGACTGTGCTTCTTTGTATTCTGAGGACGCTATTGAAGCCTGTGCAGGTTCACTGTATGTTCTGTGTGTCTATGAAGCTGCAGTACGGGATTGGGAAGAAATAAATTTTTTCAATGTTGCCTTTCAGCATTTTAAACCCATGTATTCTCTTTTGAAGGTATGATAGCTCTGAAGTTGATAAAAAGAGTTGTCAGTAAAGCTGTGCCTGAGATTTCTGGAGAATGCTCATTTGTTATTTCCTTCAGCTGCCAGGTAAACCCCTGACTCCAGAAAGTTTTGAAACAAGTCTTGCCAGAAAGTTCAGGAGTGTTTGACCACCTCCTTGTTTTGGATCAGTTCCTAGATGACTCCATTCATTCAAATGGTCCTTCTAAACTGAACAGGACTGGTAAGCTACTATTAGCACACCAAGTTATGTATGAAAATATGCTGAAAATGTAGTTTTAATTTCTCCTTAGGTCAAAGTGCAAATCTGGAATTACTGAGGATAATTCTCCTTTCATTATTGAAGTGCTAAGGAAATATTCATTTTTACAGAAGGAAATTTACCTCTCTCAGTAAAATCATCAGTTTATTATAAAACTAAGAGTTAAACAATCTCCCTTTTTATTTAACATGGATTTCTTTAAAATAGATAATGCAGTTCTTTGAAAAGCCATGACCTTTTAAAAAATGTTTTCCAAGTCCCTGGGACTTTTCTATACCTCTTTCTGGCCAAGTGTACACCCATATATACCAGCTCTCATCCTCAGGCTACATTGTCAAGGAAAGCCTTCAGGCTGGACTTGGATGGTTTTGCTGATCCTTTGAAGAAGACACTGAAGGACATCTGCATGCCTTAAACAGCCAGATGAGAGCACCTGGGAGTTGTCTCCTCTTAGAAGTGCTTAGGAGCAGTTCTGAAAGTCTGGCAACAGTGTTATTGGAGCCAACCTGCCTCTGCACAGGGGCTCCTGCCTCTACTGCTATTTAGGTGAATCCCACATGAACTATATGGCCTAAAAAGTATTGCATATTGCAAAACAATCATACAGAGTTATTATCCTTTCTATTCAAGGATGAAAGTATGGTGCCAAGGAGGTGGTTTAACTCTTAATATGAGAGCTATCAGCAAGTGCAGGTGGAATGCAGACTGCTTACTGGACAGCTTGTATTCAGTGGGGCTGTGAAGCAAGTTCTAGCCCCTCTCATCACATTTCATTTTTCACAATCACCTTCATTTTTCACCTTCTTTAACAGATGCATTCTCCTAAAAACTTGCTGTAAGAGATATTTGTAAACATTTACCTGCACTTCCAGACAACTGGATTGTTAACAAAGGTTGAACACTCTTTGTTCATGAGACAGAGGCGGTCTATGATATTCAGCTCACTTACCAGTTTCCAACCTTGTACTCAGTGACTCACAAATGTCCTGGTCCCTTCAGCCTGCAATGACCTGCGAGTTCTCCACCATATTTTACTTGGAAGTAATTCTGGCCAATTTACAATGCACCAGGGAAAAGGCCCTGAACTGCCCAAACTCTCATGTAAGTCACTCATTGTATTTAAATCCTCTAGTCCATGGAATTATTCACATACCCTTTTTCCAAGGAAAGAAAAATTAGGTGGCAGAAGTATTTTCATGGGAAGCTTCCTCTATCTGTTAAACTAAAACAAGTCAAGACAGCCATAACCCATTTCTTCATTCTGATTGAAGAGCTTCCAGACTCCCACAGTTACTTATAGTGCAGGGCTTTGCTTAAATTGTACCAGTCTTGTTCTGAGTAACCAGAATAATTGGCAGTGACCACAAATTACTGGATCCTTGCCTAGTTTTGTTTCTCAGATATCTCTCTTGCCCATCCGTGCAAGTAACTCCAGGCTCAAGGTTAAGTAGAGTTGAAGCTTTGACCTGCTTACCCCCAGCACAGACTGCTGTGCTGACTCTCACTCTGGGGATTCAGAAAGCTTCCTAAGCCCTACTAGAGAACCCCTCCAGAAGGATTTTTTTCCTCCCCTAGACCAGATGACAACTTTGAGGTAGATTCTTCTAAATAGGTAGTAAAGAGCAAGCAATAGCAACCCTGAATGAACTTCCAAAGAATCCTCCCCCTGGAGCTGTCTGCATATCTAAAGCAAAGTTTGCTGCCTGTCTTCTAGGTGCCTACTGTAATCACTGTGCTGTTCTGTGCTAAGCAAAAATACTCTTTCCAGTATATCATTAGCTACAGGGTTGATAAACATTGACTTCGCTCCTATGCCTGGAGGATTAACTTCTTAAAATTGCAACTTCTGATAAATAAATGAAACTTGAGGGGAAAAATAATGTGTTATCAGAAATCCTTGCTCTCAGGGCATTATTGTGCTGGGAGCTGGGATTTCTTCACCCCTATTCCAGCATTTCCAGACTAGGACACAGACTAGGACTGTGTCTCTGGGAACTCAGTACAACATTGCTCTGCTACTCTTTCAAAATAATCACTAATTCCAGATGGCCAAGAGGACAGGACACCCTTTGATCTGACAGCACTCCCATATCTCACAGCTATGCATGGCTGTATCTGTGCTTACAGTTCTGCATCAGAGATAGAGACTCGGAGCACAGTGGTGCACAGTGACTGGGAGGCCTGACAGCCACCACGCAGCAGCACAAGGCACTCTGTGTGTGTGTGTGTGTGTGTGTGTCTGTGTTCTATATTTTCTATACTCCTGCGAATACAAGTTTCCAGCAGACTGCAAAAAAAACATGAGTAATGAAAATAGAACTCCAATTCTTCCACTGTTCATTTAAATGTATTTGCCTTTCTTTTAACCCAATCTAATTCCTTAGTTTTTCTCTTTTATTAAAATCTGTAGAATTCAGATTATGCAGCTTGCAGCTATCCACTGATTTTATAATCTAGCTATCACAAGACCAGGCATGGTATCTTAGTTCATAAGAAATTACCAATATGGGTGAAAAAGAGAACAAGATTAAAGTTCTTTCTTCTAATAAATAACATTTATAAGATTAATTAATAACTCAGTGTGTAGTCAGAATTTGTTCTGAAAAACCACAATACTGAAAGAGAGTTAGGAGTGACAGAACACAGACAACTGTATCTGCCAGAGAACATCACATCAAGATGAGCATGAATGCACCTGTAAAACTACACTTGTTAGAAGGCGGCTTACTAACAAGCTGGAAGGTGAGTACAAAAAAAACCAACAAAATTATTAATAAATATAAATATAGTATGGAATTTTAGGAGTCTTAAAACATCAGAATGGCTGCACTAGCTCAAACCAAAGGTCCTTCAAGTCTAATACTCTTTCTTCAACTGTTCCATTAGCAAATCCCTTGGAAGGCTAGCGCAGGGTAAGCACATTCGCTGTTTTTCCCTTCTACTCCCCTTAGATCCAAATATTTTCTGCTCAGGAAATTCCTGAGCTTGAAGAGATTTATATGTTTATTAAACCCCAATAGAAAACTCTGCCAAGATTTGCCCAGTTTCAACTTGAACCTCTCTCACAATCTTGTCATCACCCTATTTTTTTTGGAAATTCTTTAAGTCTACTATCTCTTGCATGAAGAACTGCTTATTTTCTTTATTTTCCTGGAACTGACTGGTCCTTATAGCCCAAAAGACTATGAACAGTCAATCCCTATCCCTATCCATGACCTTATTACCACTGACAAGGCCTGTGCATATACCCCATAGCCGCTTCAGCCAAGGCTGAAGAAAGCTAATCTGCTCAGTCAAACCTTGCATGCAAACCCTTCCCTCTAATTATTCCTGCAGCCATTGTCCAAATGCCTTCCAGTTTTAACATTGTCTTGAAGATCGGGGGATCAGAACTGACCAGAGCCAAGGGTTAGGTAAACCATGGATTTATATGGTGGCATAACTAGGTTATTTTCATTATTTTCTCATTCCTAAGATCTAGTTTGCTTTGTTCATTTCTCCTAGACACAGAGCTAATGTCTTGCTAACAGTGATCATCAAATCTAGACTCATTAATTTTCATTTTACCCCATGAAAATCACCCTACATTCATCTACTTTGATCTCCACTTGCCACTTTATTTTTCAATCATCCAAGCTTCACTGGAAGTAACAATATTCACTAATATTGCTAATTTACTTATACAATAAATAAGTGTGAAGAGCTGTTCTTTCACATTTTTAATCCAACAAAATTTCAGAGGTTACTTTCTTCCCCTCCTACAGTTCTTTGTAACAATTTCAGCAAGAAGAAACACAGTCTCTACATAAAGATCAGCTTGTCATAGAATTTGTTTTAAAAAAATGAACAAAACAAGCAAAAATACGACAATTTTCTGGTCAGAATCACCTTGCATGTACATATCTGCTTGAAACAGAGTAAAACCTTTAGGCATGTACAGCAGAAACAAGCCTGTATTTCTAGACTGTGTTAAGTGACTAATATATTTTCTGAGCCTAACTTTGTGTATTTGTTGGCCTTGAAAAGAATTGCATGGCTTAAAAAAAAATGCACTAAAGATGGCTTATTGCTTATTTCATAGGGGAGTACTGCTGTGCCATGTAGCATTTCTGTGGTTCTTAAGCTTCATGGACAGCAAGTAAACAGATTTATGATATTGTTAGAACAGACTGTGGGTCTCATGAGGTGTGACAGCTGTTATTTTATAGTACTTAAGTCAGTGTGAAGTGACAGTCAGGCACCTACTGGAAATGGTACATACAGGCATAAATGATGTGTATCCACATGACTCCTGCAGCACATAAATACAATAATGCAGTCATATCCCCTCTGTCAAATGTACTCTCCTTGGAAGATCAAGACCACTTATTGGGCAGCTGTGATGCTCCGTGACAAATTGCCCATTCTCCATACTTACCCATTCTTTATGGCACAATCTACCCTTTTCAAATATAGTCTTTTTAAGCTTGCAAGTTATCCCACCCACATTCTTCTTAGCACACAGACTGATTAAATTACTGTAAATCCATAGATGTCAAAATAACTACCTATGTCTTCTTCATTAAAGATCCACACATGAAAAAAATACATTATTTGCAACATAAAACAGGGGTAGTTCCTGATCCACCTTTATCACAACAGAAGAAAAATGTTTCAATAGAAGCACCTCCTACACAGGACATGTTTTGTAATACAGCCAAAAACATTAACAGACTGCTGTCTGTTAATTTGACACTGGTTCAGGAGGCAGGACCTGATTGAATGGAGTCAGAACAGCTTCATGATAAGAGTACAGTGTCAGGAGTCAAGAAACCTGGCCTCTCCTTGCAGCTCTATCTCAGATTATTTATGTAACCATGGGTAACTCAGGTCAGGGCTCAAATACGTGACTGAATTATGGGCATGCAACAAGTTATTGTGGGTCTAAGCAGCAATAACTCATCATAACTCCTTGCATTCGCATAGCCAGTGAAGGACACGTAAGCTGATGCAAATACTTCGAATCTGGGCAGATGCAAAACAGTACTTAGAAAGTGTAAATATACTCAGTTGACAAGGGGATAATTTCATGGAGTGCCCTATGTTGATTTTATTAAGTGCCCATAAGTTGAAATAAATCTTTTTATTTTAGCAAGCATAAATCTACCTGTGGAGGTCTGTGTTCTACAGCCACTTCCTTCCAGTATCTCTTACAGATATTTATTTATCATGTGTTAAAACTTCTGTTTCCTTTAATACAGAAGAAGTTTTGTAACACAGTTACCCTGCTCAGGTTAACCTTCACACTCACCGAGGCAGTGGTTTTGGGTTTGGTTTGGTGGGGTTTCAGGTTTGTTTCATCTTTAAGCTTCAAGGTTATCATGCAAAGTGCTGATTAGACCAACTTACTCTGACAGGGATATTTTTTTCCAAAAACATTTGTAGGTTAAATTTATATCAGCTGATTTTATATACGATATCATCTGTCAGCACCTGTCTCACTTTATGCAAGATTAGGTATCATTTGTCCTCCCACAGACAGAATAAAAGCAGAAAACCAGTACAAAACCTCATGCTGCATATGTAGCTAACTCAACAGGATACAGGGAAAGACAGACAGGAGGAAATATGGTTGCATTGAAATAGTTTGCACTTTTAAAAGAAAAACTAAACCCATTTAAATTCGATTGCAAAATAGGTCTTGTATATACAGGCTAAAGTCAATTGACAGGAACCTGCAAAGCAAGTAGAAATGTAACTAGTATAGCCCCTGCCAAATGGAGAAAATAGAACAACTGGAGCAGAGTCATCAGTCATCAAAAGCAGAAAAAAAAACAGAGGGAAGGAGGGTGTAAGAAGAGGTGAAGACAATACGTGTTGTTGGAAGTAACAACATTTCTACCAACAAGCCACAGGCTCTGCATTCAGCTCCTAGCAGAAGCAAGTTATATTTATACTCCATCTGCACAGGTAATGGTTTAATTTATTTGTATACAAGTGATAACACCTGCACTCTGCTCCCAGCAACATTCCGAGCTCTCCCTCTGCCCTGCCTCCCCACCTGTCTCCAAGTTTGACCTACCAAGAGCTGGCAGAACCACTCACCCAAGCAGGCATTGGAGGCCTGAAGATCCATATTATTTTAAAATAACTTTCAATACAAAAATTTACATATTAAAGCAGAAAGACTCGATCAAATTCATTGTTGGGATTCATTAAAGAATTTGGGCAGAGTACCTTCTCCCTCAGCTGGAGCTCTGCATGCTCAGCATTAACAATCATGGTGCTGCAATGGATTCCCCCACTTCAGCCACGTGGAGTTCGGCAAACGCTGCCACAGCACTTCAGCTCCACTTTATAATTTGAGTTCCCCAAATGCCTATTGTTGCACAGCAGAAGAGACAGGAATGTTACTTCTGCCATGTGGGCGTAACACACAACTTGTCATTAGATCACTACCTAAAATCCTGCATATTGAAGGCTAAAAACCTTGCAAGTTCCAAGTGCTAAAGTAAAATGGATTAAAGTCTAATGCGACCTCCAGACAACTCACTTCATCTTTCCTATTTCACATTCACTTCCACGTCAGTGGGAGATGAAGAGATTACGGCAATAACATCCAACAAGTAACCACAAAAAATTCATTTTCTTTCTCATATCTAGATAAAATTTTAGTAACAAGTGGTGCTTAACGAGAGCATTCAATGTGGAATTAGAAAAATCTTCAGAAGATAGCAACACCCCGGTATAGCCCCAGGGTCCCTTGATGTGTATTACTCAATATTCTGCACTTCTGTTCCCTGTTTCCTCTAAATCCAGCATAACTATCTGGAGTAACAATAACAGTCTCTGCTTGTGCTTCTGGCTACCATACGTACACTGGCCAGAATTCTTCAGCTTAACATATGAGACATTACAGCCCCACCTAAGGCAGGTTCATGATTCAAGCTATTGACAGAGCCAGATACCAACACCACTGATGAACAGCGGTCAATAGTTCCACCGCATCAGCGCCACTGAGCGAATTGTCAGCGCCCCTTCCCAATTGTCTATGGCTGGAGATTAGGTATTAGGCTGAGCAAAGATGCATCAGACACCTCTCTCCCCTCATGAATGCCTTTGAGACATGCATCAGTTTTTGCCAGCTTAGAGAAACACACAGCTCGGATTCTCAATAGACCAGCAACACAAGTCAACATAACTCCCAGCACAACCCCCTCCACGCACACACACAAAGAAGGTATGTTGATACCAGGGGCATGTTCATTCCCTAGTGGACTGTCCCAGAACAACTATTTGGACAAGACAGTCTGCCATCTCCAGCTGGGGTCTCAGAGCCTTGGCAGAATCCTGGAGCCACCCCTAGGGACCTGAGCACCTCCACACCTTTTAGTGCAACTGCAACCTCAGCAGGAACAACACAAGCAGTAATGTTCATTTCAGTGTTCCTGTAGTTCGTAAAATAGGTGCTGTTGTATCACACACCACTGCATAATAGGCAACATGCCCCAAATAAAACTTAAGCTTTGGAGTACATCATTTCAAAGCAGTTTGGTTGCGCTTTGGTATTGTTTTTTTATTATTGTGTTTATTTTTTGTTTGATTTTGAAAAAGTTTGTTGTTTTGAAAAACTTTTCAAAACAAGAAACTGGAATCAAGGATGAAGCACAGCCATAACCTAGAACTGATTCAGACTTATACCAGGAGTGACTGACAGTCAATGGATATCACAACTGCTAAGTGGCCTCTACAGAGCTGGACTCCGCCCATTCCTGAAGGAACAGGTGCCCACAGGACAGAAGCCAGCAGCACAGCTGTGTGAATCACTCACTATCTCAGGGCAGATGAGTCGGGCTCAACCACAACAGCTGCCAGAGCCAAAAAATCCTCTGAACAGCATTTTATTCTGAAAGGAGCCCCACACACGGCACAGCTGAGAAACTCTATACAAAGCTTTTAAGTCCAACAGACACTTCTAATGAGTTTTCAATTTACAAATAATTTAAAAACCCCCAACACTCCTCACCATACATATATAATGCAGATCTTACATTGTTTCCAGCACGTTTAGTCCTCAAAATCTAGGTTTGCATTATTATGATGAGTTTGCTTGGGTTCCAAGGAAGATGATTCTGAGAAATGGTCAGCTGAGACAAATCAAATCCCAAAATTTTCATACCCTCCCTTTTAAAGATCAGACCGAGAAAACAAGAACTTTCAAGCACAGTCTTGTGAATCAGCACAACAGCACCTTGACCTTGGCTTCGGAACCTGATTCCCTGTGGCACTCCAAGCCATTAGTGGCCATAGTGCCCTCACACACCTCAGGAGGGCAGAGCACAGGCAGTGACCCATCAGCCCTAGGCAGAAGACTTCAGCTCTTACACACCCTGCCTCTCAGAAAAAAAGTCCTTTTGCACAGGCTTTTTTGTCTGCTTCGTTTAAAGGCATAATACCTAAACTCCAAGCCATTCCCAACATCTCCAAAAAAATACAGAACAGATAAAATTGACTAAATTTTTTCCAGCCCCACTCTCTTCTCCCTGCCAACCCCATCATCTCATTCAGGGAAAATGCAGTGGTCAAAACACTCCATAAAACACAAACACCACATAAACCACTTCAATTTGGTTTCTCCTCTATCTTGAGGGAAATAAAAAAGACACATCACACCATTAATTTTCACATGTTTAATGTAATGGCACTCTAATTAACTTACAGTACTTTGATCTCCACTAGACACTGTGTTTCAAATGTATAGTGGAAAAAAAACCAAACATGAAAAAACCCACTTTTTTGGTAACTTTAAAAACTAAATCATTTGGAGTTACATATGCATAAATTACTTTCAAAAAATTGTTCAAGATTTTATTTTTCACCCTTATCTAACAAAAACTGGTTTTGTTGGGTCTTTTCATAAGATTTAATAAGATAAAAGATGGCACTTAAGAAACTCTGGTCGGGGTGTCGTAAGGTTATACCAGGACTTCCGCTGGAGAGCACGCCATGAAGCAAACACTATAAATAGGGAAAGAATGTGCAAGAGCTCCAAATAAGTGAGAAGCACAACATGTTTTGCAAGCTTGTGTTCTGAGGGCCATGAAAGTGAAGACTCTTGGCTGAGGAAAGCCTGCCCAAATTTCCCCAGCTGAAGTCTATTCAAAGCAAACCCATCACAGAAAACCATGGAGACAGATATACACTGGTTTCTGCAATACTCAGGACAAGCTTTCCTTTGTGGATCAACAACAAAAACAAGCAGAAAGGTGACTCGGAGAAGCCATAGAAATAATGGGAAGCATTTATTTTTCCCATGACAAGTAATTAAGAGAAATGTGGAATCAAGTTAAAATAGACTAGGCAGAAGCCTTTTTAAGGTGTATCAGCTAAAAAAACTAGCAACACTATTGGTTTTATTATCAGTTTCATACTAAAACTTTAAAGAGATCAGGAAAACAAGTACACTTTGTACTGAGTTTGGAGCATTCTTAAAGAGGAAAAATAGTCTAGAAGCAGCCAGGATCCTTATTTTCACTCAAAAGTTTAGCTCAAAAGATTGTGAACTTACAGTCACTTAAATGACTTGAGTTTTTGGAGTGAAATGTGTTTCCTACAATTTACAGTGCTCATTTTAGCTTTCATTCCTCTAATTCAGAGTTAGGGAAGGGACCCAAGTGAATTGCTCATTCGACTATTTCCAATTTATTTTTTTTTAATTAAGAAAACAGTCACTAAACTAAGACAGACATTAATATTTTACCTTGGCATCCCACTTCTGGAATTGCCTCCCACCAAAGGACATTCACAAGCACTCTCATGTGTAATACTTAATATTTGTGAGAGGAAGTAATTCGTAACTGTAAGTTAATAATTTGTTCACTTGGATGCCCGTATGATATGAACCGGGCAGCTAGTTCGATTCATGTACAGGATTAATGGAGTATGTTAAAGAAAATAAATGCAGAAATCTACATGAAGTACAACTTTTGCTTGAATCATATATTAATTACACAGAAGAAACAAAAATCTCTACTTACACAGAAAAAGGGTGAAGAAAACAAACACACTCAATCCAGCACTTTTCCTACTATAAGAATATTGCACATTCCAATAATGTTGCACAAATTACTGGCTTTTTATAAAGACCATATATGAGGTATTAGTCTATTAATAAATAAAGAACATGGAAAAGGAAAAGCACTTAATATAACACAACAATTCATTCCAAAGATTAGTCAGTGAAAACTGAACAAGCAATAAAATGTACCCTTGAGGGGAAGGCTAAAGTTCCTTAGCAAATAGGCAGCTTTCAATATCCATCCGAGAAGCAAAGTGTTAAATCTCTTAAGAAAGATTTTAAGAACTCAAAGCTTATTTAGAACACTGCTAGTTAAAACGCTTATTTTGCTCATGCAATCAACCTGAAAGGTAAATTCTTACTTCACAATTCTGAAGAGACAGACAATTTAACATACTGAACCTGTAATACCAGTTAAGAGTTACAACAGAACTTTTTGACTGACATCAGCTGAAGTATTTGGGGGTTTTGTTGTGGGGCATTTTTTGCTGGTTTTTTTCTTTCTTTTTAGTTTTAAATAGTTTACACTGGTTGTGGGTTTCCATGGTGCTAAAACCATTAGTACCGTCCTTATTAGCAGTTTCCAGCCCCACAAGGCACTGGATGAATACAAGGATTGTAATTTTCAGTGTTACTCTGTGGTTAGGCTAAGAATTTACCTTTCAAATCACAATGCTGAAAAATTCCTGCTGACAGGTAATAAATCTGTAAATCTAAACACTGTATCTTTTACTTAGACCCTTTCAGGAACACCACCAATCTGTAGACAAGCTTATCTTATTGAAGTTCCTAAGATCTCAGAGGGGTATTTTAGTTCAATAAAGTGAGTTAGAAAAAGTACACTGCACACGTGGTAATATAATAAGCATCAAACAAGAGTGTTTTGGGTGTGCTCTTCTAAACCTTGTTAGACAGATATTTGCATTGTGGAACGAGGAGAAAAAAAAAAACAAAACAAAAACTTTGTGTGCACACAAACTTACATACATGAATATCCCTATATGCCCTAAATAAGTCAAGGGTTATTCAAATTTTAAGATCTTTTCAGGCCAATGAAAGGCTATTCAGAAATAAAACTAATTCCTACATTGCTTGCAATCTTAACATATTCCCTCTTGTTATTTTCCAACTTCAAAAAGTAAGGGTTTTACTAATATTTTTGCAATGCTAGAGAGAGTAACAAAGACCCAGGCAAGTCATATTTCTGCTGCTATTTTGCGTAAATTATCTAATTTGCACTGTAAATCTCTATCAGGTAAAAGTTGCAAGTGCAAACTTGGAAAGACATGATTAAAAGAAAAGCAGCACTTCAAAATTAAAGTATCTCCTCTGCTTCAATCCACGCACCAGTAATTCAATCAGTACTGAACTGGCATAGATGAAAAAAATCATATTACATTTCTGAAATGAAAAATATATATCTTGTGTTCAAATTTAGGAGAAGTGTTTACTAAACTGAAATATATATCATTTTTTCTGTCACACGAGATTATTTCTCTCCCATTCTAAGTAGTTGTTGACACATTTACTTCCCAGCAGCATGCTGTTTCTAGTCTGAAGATTATTTTCATCTACAACTTCTTTATAGTAGTTTAAGTGTTTTTTAGAAAATATAGTTCAGAGAATTTCTTCCATGTTAGCACAAAACCAAGAAAGATTATGAAGATGTTGAGAAAAGAAGAAAAGAAGAAAAGTTTAGAAGAAAGGAAACATTATTGTCCAGAACAGTCGGTATACGTGGTAACCATGTTTCCTCGTCTCTGAGTGACAGTCCTGCAGTGCTTGCTGGATGCATGAAACCTGGCATCAGTTCGCACCGCGTGTCTGTGTGCATTTTCAAAGTCACTGAACGAAAACATTTTTTCCATATTTTCAAACACATCATCAAACAGTCCACCTCCAAAGGAAAACTCTTGGAAAGAACGTCTTTGCCGATTATGAGCCTCCCGATGACTTCGGAAGTGATTTTCAAAGTGCTTTTTTGACCGTGAGTTTTGACTAAATAGGTCAAAGTCTTTGAACAGATCATCAAAGTTGAAATTAAATGACTGATGGAATGGGCTTCCATTACTTCCCTGTCCTCCATGACGGCCAAACTGATCATATTCTCTTCGTTTATTCTCATCTGATAATGTTTCATATGCTATTTATGTTTAAAGAAAAAAAACAAAAAAAAGAAGTTACAGTTCATTTCCAATTAAAAAAAACAGAAAAAGGAAAACCATACACAAAGAATAGCATCTTTCTCTCCCACTCTTCCTGAACCAGACAAATTTCAAGCAAGACTTTCATTCAACATTCAAGCCCAATCAAGCTCAACGTTTATTTACCTTTCTCCAAACCAAAATAAGCTGCTTCAAAATAGTTATTCACAATAATAAACACAGCTATATTATGAGGACAGATTACACGTAATACAACACAGTTCAACTACCAATAAATATTAGTGTTTAGATTTGAAAGAAAATAATGATGAGAGGTGGTGATCAGAAAGCCTGAAAGAAGAAGGATGAGTTAGGAGCTCTACCTAATAAGACAAAGGATCTGCTGCACTCCTATAACAGAAATACAGGGCAATGTCTGCAAAGCTACTTGCCAGCCAGACAGCAAGTTCTTGCTACACCAGTTACAACCAAGCAACAAGATAAACATCACGGAGATAAAGGGAATGAAATTTTGCTTTGTGCCAATTCTCAGTTTTTTGGAAGTTCAGCAATAAACGTACATTTTGTGATGGGATATACCCAAAATGAAATTAGATTTCCCTCCAATCTTTGAACTACAGCTACTGGTGTTCCAAGGCAGAAACTCTGATAGACAATATACCGATTCTGATAACTAAGTATTTTAAAAACTCATTTTCATTTTCTTACCTGTTAAAGACTTGCAATTATTCTACATAACTCAACACTTAGACTTCCTAATTCCTCCTGTAGTAGGTGCTAACAACTGCAGTATCTAACAAGACTGTCCCTCCCTTTCATTATATTATTAACTACCTTTCTTTCAAAATAACTCTTCTGCAGACAAGAAGGTAATAGCCAGAAATCCCATATTAGCGTAGTTAGGAGAACTACACAAATAGTTATGCCTGAGTCTACGGGGAATAGAAGCAGGTATACCTTATTTTTCAGCAAGTCTTTCTGTTCTTGATTATCCACTTGCCCCATTTTATTTTATCACAAAATACTTGTAATTGGTGTATTCATGGGATCACAGGACAGTTCAAGTTAGACATGATCTCAGTTTCTACTCTAACCTCCTGCTCACAGTAGAGTCAGTTATGAGATCAGATTAGGTTAGTCAGAGCTTTACCCAGTCACTCCAGAAACATCTCCAAGGTTGGAGACTACACAACCTCTCTAAGCAATCTAACACTGGCCTGTAGAACAGAATCACAGAATTCTTAAGACTAGAAAAGATCCCTGAGGTCATCAAATCTCACCATTATCCTCAAGGTGAAAAAGTTTTTCCTTACAACCACTCTGAACCTCTTGCACCTGTTCTCTATTGTATTCCCATCAAGAACCACTGAAGCACCCTGCTGTGTGGTTTTTTATAATCTCCCCATAGTTACTGCAAGGTTGCTATTAGCCCTCCGGATGCCCTGGTAGTAATCCTGAGCTGGATCTTATGAAACAGATCAAAGGTAACAATTAACCTCCTAGGGAAAGTTGTCCTACTACCCAGTATTTTTTGTGAGAACAGGAATATGCCAAAAGCCTAATAAGCGAAAATGCAACTGTGTAAAAGGCCTTCCTAAAGAAACAAGTCAGACTTTGATGCTGGACATCTGACAGCACATAAGTAGAATTAAGAAAAAAAAAGACCTTTATATCTCTTATTCAGTAGAAACAGAATGCACTTAGGTTATAGACAAAAGACATGTATCAAATTATTAAGACAAAAGTTAGTGTATGTTACCTTCTGCAATTTCTCTAAATTTTGCTTCTGCACCAGGACTCTTATTTTTGTCTGGGTGGTACTTCATAGCCAGCTTGTGAAATGCCTTCTTAATCTGGCGGTCAGATGCATTTTTTGGAACTCCTAAGATATCATAATAGCTCTCTGTAGCCAGTATTAATTCAGTTATCATTAAAATGCAGAGAGCAAATGTGAAGACAGATTGTGTAGTGGCCATTTCTCCAGTTCCTAAAAAGAAAAGGGAATTATACTTGAAGAACAAGTTATTTTACATTCCACAACAACTTAGTTACAACTGTAAGCTGGCAGAGGAAGACCAGTATGTTTCAGGAGTCATTGACAGACTTGTAAGCACACTGTTTTACATGTGTCAAACTCCATTGTGCTATTTTCATATTCACAGAATATGCAAGTGAAAGTACTGCAAATTCACATTTCACATGCGTAACAACCACTGTAGTGTTCATCTTTGTTTTACACTTAACTAATCATTGTTACACAAAGTTGTGAAAGTAAATATACAGCATATTTCATTGCATCAAACATTTCATGCTGCCATACCTGAACCAGCTTCACATTAATCCTTGAGTTCTAGGACCATAAACACAGCAGCTCTAAATTAAGCACAGGCTGCAAAAACTGACTCTCTACTGGAAGACCAATTCACCAATTAGCTGGTGCAACAACAGGAGCCTGAAAACACAACTGGCCTAGAGATGACTGTGAGGTGCAGGACGACAAGACTATCAGACACTCGTGCTCAGCTTCAGTTAGTTTAACCAACCTAAGGTGAACATGATAGAGAGTAGATCATTCATTTCCAGAGTTCAGCCAAGTAAAGCATATTTTCCTTTATTTAACAATGCGCTGGCTTAGCTCATTTGCATATCAGATTGCATTAGAAAGGAAAACACCTACCATATCTTTGATATCAAAGAATTAATCTGATAAGTACCACTGCATAGAAAGGTTTACATATGAAACCCTCAGTGTTGGAAGTGAAGGCAAAAAAAAGTCTTTTATACAAGACAAACAGCTTCAACAATAATTAAAAACTAACTTTTTTTTCAACAACGCATCTGTCAAAAAGATGTATTTTGAAACAAATATGTGAGAACTTAGGGGAAAACTGGCATATATAAATGATTTTAAAAAACAGTTCCACATAGCCACATGATGTCTCGTGATTTTCATGAAGGACAGGGTGAGCTGTTCCTACTAGAAGGTGAGAGCAGATAATATGCCTGTGCATATTATATTTAAAATACAGAATGCAGAAAGGCAAATGTTCCAAGCCAGAATGCTGGCCAACACCTGACCAGAAGGTTGTATAAGACAAAGCCCTGAACATTTCAGACATAACATGTGCCTCCTACCAGATTACACTGATTTGAATGTAACATAAGAACAACTCAGAGATGACTGGTGTTACTTTCCTGAAAGTTGAATAAACAAATTTACAGTATGAGCAGCATGAAAGTTAGAATATTTTTACTAGCCAGCACGTGACCCAACATTTGTCAGGCAGAATTCAAAACCTTTGAATATCTGATACATAAGAAAATTAAGCATTTACTGAAAATCACTACCCTCTAAACAAAATTAAAATGCAAGAACCAAAAGTGGAAAAAAGAATACAATTTCTAATAGGTAAGTCAGGGGGCTAAAATGAATGCTGTGAGACGAGAGCAAAAGGCTTGCAAGATTAATCTACACATGCCCTCTTAAGCATTTATTTGGCCAGCAGCCTGCATGATATCAAGTGTTAAGGGGCAGTAGTTGAAACAAATTGTATTTTGATCAGTGTACTTAGATACCAAATGCACAGTTCTTTCCAGCATTCTTCATGCACAATATCAGACATTTTTTTGGTACAAGATTTTCCCACATATCTTCTTTCACCACTTCACTAACCTGAAATTTTACAACTTAGGCACTAAGAACTACACACATGTACATCCTAACTATTTTTACAGTCCTTTTCAAAATAAAGTCTCTTTTAAATACTTATTTTGCTTGAGTCTCTTCACCCTCCGTTTCTCAATCAAGAAGGGACAGGTAAGTTGCACTTTCCAGGCCATGCACTGTAGCTACTTAAACCACATTCCATATTTCTTCTAATAATTATGAAGAGCTACACTTTATTTAGGTACATCTGTCAATGAAGTTAGAGACCTTATGCCACATATTAACGATTTAACTCTGTTGGGTGAGCAGCTACAGATCTCAACTACTATTCACCTTTGTATAAGAAGTGCACTGTCTAATGTTTATCCAAAGTACTGCAGAGGTGATAACAATCAGTTCGTCATTAGTTTATGAACATTTATCAACAGCTGCACAATGAAGTGATGCTTGAGGATGATGTACCTAGAATAAAATCTGTCACACATAGAAAATAAGAAGCTACTTCACCTTGTAACACAAATACCCTATTCCACCCTTCTTTGAAAGTAATTAACCAAAATCTTGGATAAATGCTTATATTCAAAGTCTCACGTACTCAGAGAACCCAAAGCATCACTAGAGTTCTGCTACTGCTCTGATTACAAAATTGCTATACACTAACCTGTGGAATGTTCACGTCCTGTAATTACTTCTGCATTTAATTTACTAATAGTAATAAAGTTACTAAAGTCTTTCATTGGTTCTCCTACCACGACTAATCCGATGAGTAAGCAAGTCTCACAGTCGTCAAGCAGCTACAGGCAAGTATGTCAAACTGAGGGGCTTGTACTTGACTTGGCCTCTTCTATACTGACTCGAAAACAAATAGAGGAGAAGGTTCCTGAATCTTGTCCTGGAGCACAGGGAAACGAAGGAGTCATCCTGGCATCACCCTGCCTAAGCAGACCCCTGAAGACCTCGCTGGAACCGGACCGCACCACCGGGCGGGGCCAGGCCAGAGCTGGGCAACCGCTAACAGCCACACTGAGCGACGCCGTCCTACCGCCAGTGCGGCCAGGCTGGGAAACACCACCGCAGCCTGGCCCAGAGAGGCCCAAATTCCAAATAAATGCCCCGGACCGAGCCCCAGTGCCCCCCCTCCACCCCAGTTTCCCACGCTGCCTCCAAGCTTCCAANGTCCCGCCGCGCCCTCCCGGCCGTGCCCGCCCGGCCTGTGGTGGCCGCCATGCCGCGGTACTGCGCCGCCACCCATTGCAAGAACCGCGGCGGCCAGAGCGCCAGGGACCAGCGCAAGCTCAGCTTCTACCCGTGAGTGGCTGCGGAGCGGGGCAGGTCTGGGTGAGCGCTGGCCGTGGGGTGGTGAGCCCCGCCGCGGAAGTAAATGGCCGAAAGACTCAGCTCCACGGGTCGACCACGCTGGTGGTCGCCTTGGAACCCCTCCTGGTCGCGGGATGCTGGAGGGAAATAACTCTGATTCCCCTGGGGGAAGGGAAGGTGTAGGGAATAAAGAGTGGACAGCTGGGACGTAATCACACACACCGTCCCTCGCACAAGACGGAGGGAACTTGGGGGAGGGGGCGATGTTACGGCAGTGTCCAAGGACTCTGGAATAGATGCAGAGGGTCCGTGAAGTGACGAGTAAGGAAATTCGATTAAAAAAATAAATTTACACTTCTGACTGTGTTTCGCTGCTGCCTGTATGAAAAGGACGTTCCAGCAGGGCAGGCAGTAGTGGAGCCTTTGGCTTAATGGTGAAGTGTCTTGTGTATGACAGCTTACGTGCCAGGCGAAGGGCCTGGAAGAGTAAGCAAGTAAACATATATTGTTTCCTTAAACTTTCCCACTAGCATTGTTACATTTCCTGCACTGTGAACAGAGGTATTGCTGATTGTTTGGAAGCAGCTGAGTTAGCTGGAACCTAGCTAGCTCGTTTGCCAAAAAACAGTTTGTGGTGGCTGCACTGTACTGTCCGGACACTGCATGGATCAGTCGCCATCCCAGGCCTGCAGTAACCTCTGGACTGTTGTGGTTACGTGGCTGTTGCTTCCCAGGATGCTGAGTTATAAACAATATTTCACAATCCTGAGAGAAGCACAGTGCATATAACTAAATATTAATGTGTGTGAGTAGAATAATAGTATGGAACTGTTTGTCAGCAGAAGCAATTTAAGAAAAATTTGAAAAATAAATTTCACAATTAGCCTCAAAATCTGTTTTGGTAAAATTTATACCTCAAACTAAGTTATTGTTCAGTTTCTGAGTAGTCATAGTTATTCCAAGATCAGGAAGGCTGTGTAGGAAGACCCACAGGAAGACTGCTTTGAAAGAAATTTTATTTTAGGTTGAAGGAAAGCTTATTTCCCTGGCACATTTCTAATATGGAATGCATCATAAAACAATCATGAAAGTAATTTCTTTTCCCTTATGCTTTAGAGAGCATGAGTGCCACATGGATAATCAAAACAAGTTTGAGCACTGAGGCATGTTTATATACAAATGTATGGCATAAGTATGGAGATGATTGCAAAAACATAGCTGTTTTATCTAGCCTTTGAGTTGTGCCACATTCTGAGTTTCATGCTCCTGTAGAAGGGGTTCTGAGATTTGATTTATAGATTTCTCTTGCCCTATATTAGTGACTACTACTGACATGAACTGCAAGTTTTATTCCCTTGCCTCTTACCGCCACCAAAGAAGTCCTTTGCTGCTCTGTGGTTGAGGTCCGAGCCCCTTCCAAACCTTTTGTCACCTAATTTCAACTGGCCTAACTGCCCTTCTTTGTTTTATTTGTTCACTTCTCTGACTTGTGTAGTGATAGCAGCTGCTAAATAAATTCTGTCTACTTCCTCTTTCCATTTCCCCTTTTTTTTTTTTGTGTCGTGTTTACACCCGAGAACAGATCCTGTACATGAGTAAAGGGGTGTTGAAGAATAAGCAGATTTTGGCAAAGTTGCCCTTAAGCTAAAATAATAACTTTCACTATCGGACCTGTCTCTGTCTCTTGCTACAGATTATTTTGTTTTCCATCTCAAGCTGGCTGAGTCTGGGTAGAGCAGTGGGTCCTGTGTTGTGAGGGTAACTGCAGTGAGAGCAAGTGTTCTCAAGGCCTTGGAGAATGTGTAATTGACGACTTGAGCTTCAATGAAAGAAAGCCATCGTCTTCCTGAGAAACTTTTTTGGACCTCTTTAGTAATACCCAGGCTAAGTTGTGTTACTCGAGGAGCATGCTCTGTCATACATGCAGTGCTGCCATTGGGTGTACATGATCTAAGCAGATAGGATTTGAAAAGCCTCAACCTCTATTGTCCTTCAAAGGTTATTGTGTTCTTACCAGCATTATTCCTTGCATTCCTGCAGATACTCAGAGCTGAATGCATCAAAAGCTTGCTCTGTTTCCTTGGTAATTTGGACTTACATGGCAACAAATTCAAAAGGCTGGGGAAGGAGTAAAGACATGCACCTTTATGCTGTGAATTTCAGCTCTCTTTCTGTCAAAATCACCTGAGTTTGCAGTTCCGGAACACAGGGCCTGCGTAAGAGTGGCCCACACATTGCTATGTGTGGCTTTTAGAGGAAACCTGCAGCTTCAGGGATTTGAGGCTGGGATCACAAAAGCAGAATTTTTGTGGGGTTTTTTTTGTAATTATTATTGCTCATAATTCTCAGGAATATTGTTTTCTGAACAGTCGTCATTTAGCAGTGCTCAGAATTCAACTTACAGGTTATGTATCATATGTGGTTATATGCTAGAGTTAAAATAAAATTGATATGCACCAGAGAAATACAGAAGCGCATTTCAAATACCCTGATAACTGTCTGAGAAGAGGTGAGAGACAAGAATGGTCTGAATGTTCATGTTCCTGTTACCATCACTGCTTGACTGTACATGCTTCATAATAAGCCTTTCATTTCCTTTTAATTTGTGTATTGCGATTCATTAAGTAAATTAGATATCTTCACACACTTTCCCTTTAATTTAGTTCTCTTTCCGATGTAACTTGTCTGAGCATTTGCATGTATTTTTAAAATCAGGGTTTTTTCTATGAAAGTGTATACTCATCATTTTCAGGTAGGTTAGATGATTGAAAAGTTAATTCTAAATTATAAAATTTGATGTGGGCTCCTAAAGCTGTGAGAAAGCTTAATTGCTGAAACTCAAAATATAGAATTGCTTTGCATCTATGTGCATTTACTTTTTGAACAAAATTTAAATCCTCTATTGGAAATATTCACATTGCCAAATTATCTGAAAATCCAAAGAGGGCCATGTATTAGGAGGTAGTCTGTTAAACAGAAAATACTAGTTGTGTCTAGAAAGACAAATAAGCCCTAGAAATACTATTAATAAAATGAGGGCCACTCTTAACTTTCTTTAAATTATGCCTCAGTATTTCTTCTCCCTTCATCAAAACTGCTTTCTGGGCAAGTGTTGTAGGAACAAACCTTTCAAAACATCTTGCCCGTGGATTCTGGCTAGCAGCAATTAGAAATTCTGCTTCTGAACTCCAGGGTAAATACCCAACTAGAAATAATTTGGATAACGATTGGACTGACATGTACATGACATCCAGATTAGAATTTAATATTAAAAATTTTTGGAAAAGGATTATTTTAATCGCTTCTAAGGGAAGGCTACCTTGTAAGTAACAATGAGATATTCTCATTTAAAACAAAGAAAGACAACAATAACAGGGGGGTTTTTGTATGTGTTCTTGTTTGTCTTTTCAACTTTAAAAAGATTTCCACTTCATGACAAAGAGAGACTTGAGAAATGGTTGCGGAATATGAAGCGAGATTCATGGACTCCAAGTAAGCACCAGCTCCTCTGCAGTGATCATTTTACCCCCGATTCCCTGGATGTGCGGTGGGGGATACGGTACTTGAAACATACTGCTGTGCCAACTATTTTCTCTTCCCCAGATGATGAGGTAATCTATCTTTTTGTTTGTTTGTTTTGTAGTACAAAGCTAACCAACTACTGGTGTAATACAGATTTTCTAACTACCTGTAATATAATCATAATTTTATTTAAAAAATAGAATTCCTGTCCATCAAAACAGTTTGTCAGCATGATGGACATGAAACAGGTATGTGATTCCATAATGTAAGGAAGAACAACTTCCCATACTTTGAGTGGAGGTTCAGTATCTTTTTTTAATTGGGAATTACAGAAGCATTTACTATAGAAAATTCTAAATTTCTTATGAGAATATTATGATTTTAAGGTTTTTCCTGTGCAATTACTCATATTGTTCTTTTAAAGTCCTTATTAACTGCACAGAAATACTGGTTTTGGAATATATTAGTTTCAACCTACACATTTCTCTTCCCTGTCCCTAACCTTTAACCTAAGAGCTCAGGACTGCAGGCTCCCAAAGATATCCTACAAAGACTAGTCCATCTTGTCTTTCACAGACTTACACTATTGGTTACATTAAAATACTATGCTACACAGACACCTAGTCTTGATCAAATCTATGCTAATTCTCTTCTAGCATGTAATTATCTGGATCATCACATTGGAGGTAGGAGCAATAGAAGGACTGGATTTAAAGCTAAATTGGTGAAACTGAAATATGTAGCTAATTAATTTTACAAAACTATTTTTAGTCATGAAGTGCTCTGTCTTCTTGGACAGCTGCAATTGTTGTCTAGACTCTTTTGACTCTGTGGAGTGAAAAGTAATCTTGATAAATCTCTCAAACACAAAAATAGAAAATCTTGCAAGTTGTGGCAGTAGTAATTTAGCAAGAAATATCTTTACTTTAACCCCTCCCCCACTCTGGTTCAATATATCCCACACATTCCTGTGCTGCTGTTGTAACAGGGAGCTGTAGCTTTGGAACTGGACTTTGCTGCCCCATGCTTCTGTGCCATTACAGATACACTGGGTGTTTTGACCCCAAAGAAAAGTTGTCTTTTATCCACCTCTTCATTCTCTCTTGATTTGCATGTAGCCATAGACCAGTCATAGTACACCTACAAAGGTGGACAGTAGAGTTACAGAGGTAACAAACTTTATGCAGTTGTGTTGCCAAGAACACACCAATGGCTTCTCTAAATTATTTTGGCATCAGCAATATGTTTCTGAGAAATCCCAGATAGATCTATCCAGTTTGGAAAAGTAATATTGTATGCTTATTTTTAATATATCCATCATTTTCCCGCTACCAAAAAAAAAGAGATGCCAGTGCTTCGTATCTGTGGTGCTGTGAACTTGCTTTCCTGGGGTCTCACTTCTCTCTCTGGCATTACTTTCTTCTCACTGCACTTTTCTAAACATCAAGTCATATGCTTTTAGTGACCACCTCAGCAAATCAACAGTATCTTTTGACTTGACCTCTGGTTCTCTTACTTGCGCCAAACTTTAACTTTCTACGTAGACTGAGTATTCAGAAAGATGGGAAAGAGTTCTTATTTCAAGGAAGAATTTCTGGTTAGTGTATTCCTTAATGTAGAGGAGCAAGAAGCTGAGGCCCCAAACTGCATTTGGAAACTGAGAGCAAAGAATTGTAGTATTTGCATATTGCTCACCACCACCTTGCTTTATGTATTACTGAGCAAGTGAAGGATGTCTTCCCAGAAATGCTTAATGATCCTTCATAAAACATTTCATTCTGTTTCTTCTTCTAAATAAAGAAGAAGAACAGAACAGTTTGTGGCTCAAGAGTAGTGATAGTTGCCAGCATTTCAATATCAGTAACCATTCTACATGAGCTTGCAAGGGTTTTTATTTGAATATTGACCTGAATGTGAGGGCAGGGACTGATAGACAAGGAGGCTTTTCAATGGAAGTATGAGTCTTCCTTTAAGCAACTATCCTGAGACTTGTTTTGGTGCATTTCCTTCAACTTTAATGGCAGTTCTGCTAGGTGAGGATTTGGGGAACATTTACGTAATGTATTTTGTAAGAGATTTGTCTAGTTAAAATACATCGTCTGAGAAAGTCTTTTTCAGCTGCTGATAGAACAAAGAAAGGGAAATGCTTCGTTTTCACAAAATCTCTAAGATTGACATGATGTCAAGTATTGTCTTTGAAAAAGTAAAGGTAACCAAATGAATGCTATTTCTATGTAAATCTTCCTGTCCTTTTAAGACTAAAGTTTTATATTAAACTGAATTGCAAAGTTTAATGTACTTAGGATACTTCAGACTAAATACATACTTTTAGGAACATGCACTTTGAAATTATCTTTTTCATTGCAATACATTTTTTCAGCCTGGCCTTTTTTTTTCTTTTTTTTTTTTCCTTTTTCCCTCTTTGCTGTTTTTTTGTTGGTTAGGTTTTTTGAGGTGGTTTTTTTTTTTGGTTGGTTGGTTGATTTGGTTAGGTCGGTGTGCCCCTTTAATTTCAAATTTAATGTAATCATATGGTGATGTCGTTTATGTGAAGGAAGGGAAAAGAAAGTGGTTAAAAAAGGATGAGCTTAAAATTGTCTCTTTCAGTATCAACTTCTGTTTAAAGTCCTGTTAGTGTATGTTTCTGCTAAGATTTCTATCTATCAAAAAAAAAAATTCTCCATTTTTATAAATTGTGAAGTTTGGTTGTCAGAATGTAATTACTGGTTTACAATCATCTTTAATGCAAGAACTTTGTACTGTGTACATTTAATATATATATATTTAATACAATGTTATAGGTGGTAATAGAAGATGCTAGCTAGTCTTTGTGTAACCACTTCTGTTCAAGTGCATTTAAAATTACTGTGTCTTTTGTAAAACAGTCCAAATTCCCTAGAGTTTGAAAAAAACCCACAATAAAACAAATTAAAAACCCCAAACCACAATAAGAAAAAAAAACCTAAAAAATGAAACACTAATATTGCCTTTAGAGCTTTAAAATAGTATTTTAACATTTAGGACCTGAAGCAAAGTTGTGCAAGATGCTTACATGAATTCTTGGGCCTCTGATGTAATTTTTAAACATTGCTCATCTAAGTTAGTCCTTATGCAGTACCATGCTGTGAAATGAGATTTGCCTAATTTTTTTATGCTCAGTGATTTTCTTGTTACAAGGTGCTGATTTTCTTTTTTTACTTTTTTTTCTCCTCCAGGAAAAAGATTCTTCTCAGAACAGTCCACAACAGGTACAGAAAGAAGGCCAGGAAGAAACAAATGTAGTGTCAGAGAAAGCATCTGTACCACTTGAACCTTGTACACCAAAGAACAATCCTGTAATTGCACAAAATGTAGAGGAAAAAGCAGAAGTAGTTTGCTCAACTGCATTGAGTAAACATTTACAAATTCAAAACCTGCAACTTCAAAATGAAAGTGGCTTTCAGGCAGACAGTGTCATTCTTGATAGTTCATCTAAGCAGTATGTACATCAGCCTAAACCTGTTTTAATGGCAGCAGCAGTCCAGAGCATGAAAGCTCCCAGTGTTCATACTTCTGTAGAGGATCCAGGAAGTTGTACAGCTACAGTCCTGCAGTTTACAGACCCTGAGTATTTGAATTCATCTCTGAAACTGAACAATGCTTTAGGGTCGGTTACTGACTATGCAGTTGAAAATTCTGTCCCTCACGTGGTCTGTTCTGGTGAAGTGCAGACAAGTGAAGATGCCCTTTTACTGAGTACAGTCACACAAACTATTGAACAGTTCAGTGGAAGTGAAGAGTCTGTCATTGCTATTATTATGCCAGCTGAGAGTCCAGAAGAGCCTGAAAGAGTAAAAAGTTCTTTCCTGCCTCTTGAGGAAGAGTTTCTTGACACAGAGGAGACAGACGTGATTGAATATGGTGGAAATGAAATATTACAGACAGAGCATTCATACTGCAGACAAGACATAGACAGAGATCACCTTTGGCAAAAGATTTCAAAACTCCACTCTAAGATAACTTTACTTGAAATGCAGGAAGTAAAAACTTTGGGGAGACTCAGGTCCTTGGAAGCTCTTATTGGACAATTGAAGCAAGAAAACCTGCTTTCTGAAGAAAAGCTGAAGATGGTAGAAAACTACTTTACAACACTTGAAGTGACTATGATACAGTAAAGGCTTTCAACTGATGGTTCTAAAATATCTTGTTAGCCTCTTTGACTGTACTTTTGGACAAATTAACTTTTTTTCCGGTCATGGTATTTTAAACATCTAATGCTAATTGTGTGAATAGCAAATATTCTTTAAAATGTTACATCAGCCAAAGTTAAGTGATAGAATGTTGTCTGTAAAACATGACTTGCAAGTAAGATAAAAAAAAAATTAATCAGGTGAAGTTCATTTAAATGTATGAATCAAGTTAGTAAAAGATAAGTTAACCCTTTCTTAGCTACAGGCTTCTCTGAAACCTGCAACACCTGCATTTGGGCCAGCAGTAGAATGGACAGAATAAGCATATAAGATGAACAATTTTATATATAGATATGCATTGTCCAGTGAGGCAACAATTGCTCTTTACTTTTCTGTTCATCTAACATTTGTTCTGATAGTTTTTTGTATGCTTTGATCTTATTAAAATTGTTTCTGCATAAAAAGTGTTTTCTTCCATTTGTTTCTAGAAACAAAAATTCTCTTAAGCATATTGTTCCAGTGGATAGACCCATCTCTTTTTTTTTTTTTTGGTTATGATTCAGCTCAAGTGGAAAGCAATCTTAAACATGGATGTTTTTGCTAGTAAAAGGGAAAGCTCTAACTATTTAGTGAGTGCTGCCTGCACTGATCCTCACAGCCTATAGCTAGGTAAGGCTTATACTCTTAAAAATACACTGAAGAAAATAATGTTCTGCAGAGCAGATCACTAGTGAAAGTAGCAGAATTTGGCAGAATTTTACTATGCAAGAAAAATTACAAAACTAGAAAATTACTCCCCCTTACTGATTTTATTAACTTTCTAGTGCATGGGTTATCACTGCAGTAGACAGATGCTGTAGTTCATTTTGAGGGAAATTAATTTGCTTAAATACTTCTTATTCTGTTGCTGTGCCACCCTTTGTATCCGGTTTGCTGTACACTCCAGTACAAAGTCCTAAATCATCTGGTCCCTGACTAGACATCATAGGTGCTCAAGGTGATCCTTGTTACACCCCTTCCAGCTGAACTATTCTAGTGTGCTATATTCTACAACAATTAGATTACTTGAGGATGTGTTTTTCTTTGTTCAAAAGTGTGTCATCCCCACCACCACAAGTTCAATCTAGGACCAGAGCAAATTCGTTCCTTTGCAATGTTACTCATATTCTTTTACACAAGGAATTGAGAATCAGTTAACACTAGTTACAAAGCTGGCCTCCAGCTAAATAACTAAAGTTACTAACAAATTTCAGAAAATTTTTGAGACTTGGAATATCTTGAGGTGCAGAAGTTGGGCAGCTAAAGCACCATGCTGTAGGAGGTTGGTCTGTGTTAGTAACCACTGGATTAGGCTTGCTTTGTCCTTCAACTCATTAACTTCTTCCAGACTTTAAGCACAGGCCCTGCTTGGTAAAATTGCTAAAGGACATAAAGGTCACTTATAATATGATGAGTTATTTACCAGGTCTCTGTGACCCACTCATTTTGCTCTCCCTGGAACAAGAGAACATTTCCTGTTCTGCCTTGTGTGCTATGAAATCACCAGGGGTGTCCTGTATCCTGTAGAAACATTGCTGCTGTATCTGATCCAGTCTTGTGAACATTGTCCAGGTGGCCTCCCTGAACTGCACATTTTGTAATGTTTTACCAAGTAAGAGATTTTTCAAAGTGATTTACAAAATGCTGATGAAATTGCTAAATGATTTGGCAATTTTAGAAATTCCGTGAATGTACTACAAATCTTCTGCTAATGCTGTATATTTTAAGACTGATGACCATTTAAAAAGTCCACTGTAGGCCTTGAATAGCAGTGACAGCTCAGACATGGTGAAAGAGTTGCAACACTCTAAGCTGTCATCTCAGCAACACTATAAGCTGTTGTCTCAGCAAAGCTCTATTCCCCAAAAAAATATGGGGGGTTTAACATGGGATTTGCATTGCTGATACATTTTTGCTTTTACTAAGAGCTTATAGTATTAAAATTGAGAATATTGTTTGTAGCATAGCGTTCATTAAATGTGGGAGAAAAAACACAAATGCTCAATTTTCCTTTCTTTTACGGAGTTTCTTGAGACTTACGTGGGTTGACTTTGGCTGGATGCCACAGGTGTCCACCAAGCTGCTTTATCACTCCCCTTCCCAGCTGGACAGGGGAGAGAAAATAAGATGGAAAGCAGCTCTCAGGTTGAGATAAGGCAGTGTACTAAAGCAAAAGCAAAAGTTTGCATGCACACAAGCAAAGAGAAAGAAAAAGAAGGGTTAGTTCTCTACTTCCCATTGGCAATGACATTCAGCCACTTCCCAGGAAGCAGTGCTTCAGCACATGTAGCAGTTGCTCCAAAAGGCAAGTATTGTAAATAACCAATTCCCCCCCTTCCTCTTCCTTCCTTTAGCTTTTATGTCTGAGCTGATCCCATATGGCATGGAATATCCCTTTGGCATGTGCGCGTCAGCTGTGTCCCCTCCCGGGATCTTGCCCACCCCCAGCCAGGAAGTTGGGGAGACAGCGCTGATGCTGTGCCAGTGCTGCTCAGCTGCGGCCAAAGCACTGGTGTGTTATCAGCACCTTTCCAATTACCAGTGCACAGCACAGCACTGCGAGGGCTGCTGTGGGGAAATTAACTCCATCTCAGTCCTAGATTATAGCAGAAAAAATCAGTAACTGTGCAAGCCTCTCACCAGGTCTACAAATTTCCCTTCAGAGTGTGTTTTGGACCAACAGGCCCAGGGTGGATGTATTTATTTAAAAATACTTACCATTATAGTTGGCTGTTGCTGCTGACAGGAGGATGTGTCTGGGTCCTTTGCTTCAATTATACGTTAACCCTGAATTACGCAAGCTAATTATTACAAGGAAGGAGAAATAGCTTATTAAGGATCAACAAACCCCTCTGAATTAGATGTTACATGTGCATTGCATTTTCAGTGTTTCCTAATCATAAACTGCAGCCCTACACAATTTTATTTCACTAAACTTTCTGGGCACTTGTGCTATATATTCCTCCTTAAGATCCAGTGGAAACTGCTTCTGTACAGTTGCAGCCCTGCATCCAAGTAGTGCACTGAATCATCATCATTCCTTCTGTATTGTATTGGACTTACCTTGATCCAAGTCAAATGTTCACATTTATCTTTTCAATAATTTTTCATTTGCATCAATTTTTTAAAAAATCTTTTGACTTTCCACTGATGTAACTAGTTACTTCAACAGTACATATTTAATATATGTCATCTGTTTTCTTAAGTCACCTCTTGAATTGTTCTTGAACAATTGAAGGCACCTTTTGAAAGCTGTTTCTTTTCCACTGTCCACTGGCTGCGATAGGAATTAGGCATTTGCTTTCTCCTGGGTCTTTATTTAAATTCCACCAGTTTTATTAAACTTGCCTACAAGCAGTGGAGCTCCATCTGGAATAAACTGATGCCCCGAAGATTTTCCATCTTCTGAATTTATCTCTCTCATTCTGTGAAATTTATCTCTCATTCTGAATGCAGGAACAGCTGCAGGGGATTTTTTTTATTCCTCTCAGGCTAGCAAGTATCCAGGATTTCTCTTCTGTGCTTTCTTGCATCAGTGGTGCAAATATTGACTCCACTCTTGCATGCATCACAAGCATTCATTAGAAATCTGTCTAGATCTCTCATTCAATGTCTTTGATCTTTTTTCTATCTTTTTACCACAGTGAAGTTGTAATTATTCCACTTACACCACCTGCCAGTTAAACTCTGTCTGCCTATGGGAAATGGTGAATTAATTCAATTTTTTGCTTTGCTTGCATGTATAGCTTTTGCTTTCCCTGTTAAATTGTGTTTATGTCAACCCACAAAGTCCCTCACTTTTACTCTTCTTTCTCCCCATCCCACCAAGGACGAGTGTGCAAGTGGCAGCATGGGGTTTATTTATTTTCTGACTGAGGTTTAACTGTGACACACACTTTGTTCCTGACTGCCGTGTACACAACTTGATGCCTCCTCTCCCTGGATAATGCTGCTGAACTGCAGGTTAATGTCATACCTGCAAATCCGTGTCCTGCCCTTCAGCCTGTATCCAGTGCTGCCTCAGCAAAGCACTAGGACAGCCTAGCCCAGTTTTTCCCTATCACAGCGAGATGGTCTAACACCCAGGGACACCATCACACTCCCAGGGCCCCCATCACACACCCAGGGACCCCATCACATACCCGGGGCCCCAGTCATGTCACCAGGCCATGCTGGCAGGGTTGTCTGCACTCTGTGGACTCCTGCAGCAGTAATTATGTCAATGACATTCGTAGAGACTTCTTGTCAGGATGTTATTTCTAAACCCACTGAGGTAAGTGCTGAAGTTCCTTTGCTCTTTTTAAATCTCATAATGACAGTAGGGCAGTGAAACCCAGAGCCTGCTTTTGTGAGAGATTGCAGCTGCACAGTAATAGGCACCACAAAAGACCTCCAATAAGGCACCACCTCCTTTCTGGGCAACCCAGGGGACACTGTGAGCAGCAGAATTAATTTTTTAACCACCCAGGCAGAACTAGACAAATTCCACATCCAACCTTGAGGAAAGGCATAAGACATAGGTGAATGACTTGGTTCCCTTCCATAAATTGCACAAGCAGGAAGCCTCTTGCTGTGTTGCAAGGCTGGAGGGGAAATGGCACCTGCACAGTGGGGCCTTGTGAGATGCTCAGGGGACAGGGAGAAAGGAGAGGGCTTTGGCATTGGCACTGGCAGAAGTGCTCTCCTGTGGGGCATCTCTGCACTGCTGATGCAGTACCAGTTGCAGGTGCTGTGCCTCGTTGGGTTCCCAATGCCAGGCACAGCTCAAAGCTGCAGAGAAAACCAAGTAATGCACTGGAAGGCATGAATTACCAGCAGCAAGGCAAGAGGGAAGAGAAACAGAGAAAGGGAAAAGGGCAAATTATATGCTCATTAATTACTTAAAAATGAGCTTAGATTTGGACAAAAAAATATATTATTCTTTGTTCATTTATGAGACAATTTTCTGACTTACTAACATGAGCTAATTTAAATTCCTGCAACCTCAAGTGGATCTCTGTAAATGCTTTAGAATTTTATTCCCACTTACAAAAATATCACTGCTCTATTTTCTCCTTTACTGGAACCAGTGTAATGGCTTTCTAATTTACCAGACCATTTACTGCTGCCAAAATATGAGTTTCAGACAAAATATTTTCCACAAAGAAAACAGTAAGAGTGAAGCATCTAAACAGATGCTTTCCAGTAAGCATATCTCTTGGCACTGTTAAATATTATGGAGTACATTGTAAAAGTCTATAACTGTTTAAATACCTGCCTTTCCTGTAAACGACACCTAGACTGACATTTCTGAGAGCACAAAAGCAATTTATAAGTCTGTTTCATAGCCCTTCAAAAAGGTTAAACCGTAGAGATGCTTATGGAATATATGTATATTTCTATATAAAAATAGTATATATTACATCTAACTAAAGCAGCAGTGCTCCCTGTAAACAGCAGGTGGTGCTACTGGATCACGCCGTAGAAGTCAAACTAAAGACGTGCATTTTATTTTTATTCTGTTGATGATTAAACATATGCAAACAAATTAACTATGCCTGGTTTGTCGGTTTTTTCCGTGTTTCAGATGTATCTTTAAATTTCAAATGTATCTTTAATACAGAAGGGTAGTATATGAACAAAACAGTGTGACTAATTCTCTTCAATCTTACAGAAATAAAGCTTCAAATGAGACAAAACTCATTTATATTCTGAATAAAACAATTAATTCGAGAGCCTTCTGCTCAAACGAATGGCAAAAAGAAATGTATTCACTGTCCTTACATGGAGCATGATTGCATTCCTCATTTATTGAAGTGGGTCAGTGATTACTGTTCGAATCCTGTAAACAGTTTTGCATTGCTTATTTGCATATTAATCAGGATAATAGTGTGAGTGTTTAATCACACCCTTCATCAGGGGTGTCTGGTTTGCTGCTCAAGTACTGCAGCCATGCTTTTGAGACTGGGAAGATATGTGCACAACAGCTCATGTGTGGCATAATCCCCTCTTAAAGGCCCTTTGCCACGGGACAAATTTTGCTGAGAATATACCATTTGAGATGATCAGATCAGGAGAATGTTAGCCGTACACATTAAAGCAAGTTTCTTCTTCCTTTTTCAGTGTTACTTGCAAAATGTTAAGAGATATTTGGGCATTACAGTACAGGTTTGATGTACACGTGTGATTTTCTGAATGAAAGGAATGGGGCAGCAGCAGTGGCATTGCAAAACCAGATTAGTGAAGGGAGATGTATCAAGGCAACCACTGACTTCAGAGGCATAAATAATTCTCAAGGCTGGTGAAGCCACATGTTGCAGTTTCTCTGAGTACTCAGCAAGTGGTAGTCAGCCCCTCTCCCACAGCCTCCTGAAAGAAATCATCTCACCTGACTCTGTATGTCTCTACCATGAGATGCACCACAATTAAGTGATATTTGATATGAAGAAGAAATTAACTCAGGAAATGTCTGTTCATCTACTGAATATAACCAGGGGGATGTTCTATACAGTTTTTTCAGATTTAGATATGTATATTATAAATACCTGAAGTTCCCTAATATAGATCTCACCTGTTTCCAAAGGCAAATCACTTTTACTTCTCAGACAGGGACTAGTTAAAAAGACTAAAGTCTAACATGAAGGAGTTGGGCATAACAGTCCTTCCAAATTGTGCCTCAGTTTCCTGTGCAGCCAGTGACAAGATGAACTTTTGAAATTCTAGAAGGGATTTTGCTCAGACATTTCATTTGTATATATTCTTTTCCTGGAGATTTGGAAAGACACCTCTATCTCTAAGAAATTTGTACAAGTAGGAAAACTAATTCACCAGGTGCCTGCCTTAGTCAAAGTACATTGAAGGCACAAGTCTTGGTGCTGCAGAACATCCTCACAAGGTACACATAGCTATAAGAGCTCTGCACTCCTCCATTAAAAATACAGACTGGTTGCAGTCAGTCACATTTGACCTCTTACAGCCCCTCGGGCCTGAAAACAAACCTGTCACTGCTACAGCTTCTCTCTGAACTGGCAGCAAACACCACGAAGAGGTCTTGTACAGCCATGTCTGCTCGGGTAAGCGCATTATGGGTCACAAATACCAGCAGTCTGACCTTCATTCTGAGACAATACACTGTGAAGCCACTAGGCTTTAGGAGCTCTCAATGACAGGAATAGCTACTGTTTGGAGATAATGCACAACATGAGAGAGATAGTTTCACAGCAAGCAAAATATATAAAGCCCTTTAGATCTTATACTTAGCAGCAGCTGTTTTTAACTTTACATCAAATTTCTTTATTCGGTGTTTTACGTAGTGAGAAATCCTGTACCATGTAAACCTGGCTCTAGCTGAAGGGTATTTACAGAGTGTCCTGGTTTTTTGGCTGGACTAGAGTTAATTTTCTTCTTAGAAGCTGGTACAGCACTGTGGTTTTTTGGATTCATTATGAGAATAATGTCAGTAACACAGTGATGTTTTAGTTGTTGTGAAGTAGTGCTTACCCCGAGTCAAGGAGTTTCCAGTTTCCCATGCTCTGCCAGGGAGGAGTTGCACGAGAAGCTGGGAGGGAGGATGGCCAGGACAGCTGACCCGAACTGGCCAAAGGGATTTTCCATGCCATAGAACATCATGTCCAGTTTATAAACTGGGGGAAGCTGGCCAGGAGCTGCAGACCAGTGTGCAGAGATGGGCTGGGCATCAGTCAGCAGGTGGTGAGCAGTTGGATTGCACATCACTTGCTTTTCTAGTGTTTTATTTATCACTCTCTCTTTTTTTAATTTCCATTTTTAATACAATTATTATTATTTTTATATTATATTTTATTTCAAATATTAAATGGTTCTTATCTCAACCCAAGGTTTTACCTTTTTTTTTTTTTTCCAGTTAGCTCTCCCATCCCATAGGGAGTCAAGGGAGTGAACAAGCAGCTTCATGGTACTTAGCTGCTGGCTGGGGTTAAGCCATGACACAGAGTGACAGCCCCATACTGCCTCAGTGCCCACTGACAGACCATGAATACTCTCAACACTGAATTAAGCTCCCGAGGGCTGGCTCCAGCAGACTGACAGGGTGTTTTCAGGAAATGGTGAATGTTCTGCTGCCACCAGATAAGGGTGAGTACAACAGCAGACTCTCTTTTCAAGCCAGAGCCCCAACCAACATCTGTAGAAAGGCATCCACACCTCACTAGCAGCGCAGCAGCCCCTCTCTGAGGTTCAGTTATCTGTGTAGTCCCTCAGGAACTGGGGGAACTCTCTCCCAAGGAGCTGAACTTCCCACCTGGTACAGAAACACTGTGTTTTCCCACTGTGAGGAGAGCACATATTCAAGGTTTGGCTGGCTCAGAGGACATCTGCTTTGAGCTGAATCACAGCTCAGACCTCCAGTAGGGACTTGACGAAGAAGCAAAACCTGGACTGATGCTGGCTTATACTCTTTTATTTCCTCCCCCTTAGTGTAGTGAAAGAGGAACCAATAATCCAAGGCTATGAGACTTACTGGGGTAGGAAATCCTGCAGGGAAAAAAAAGATACAGATAATGGGCATGAAACTATGTTTCATTTATGGACATTAATTTGAAGCAATAGGAAATACCAATTAGATTTTTACTTAAAAATATATTAGACACTGACATTTACCTGAGACTTGCTACAGAAACGTGAACTCAGCCACAGTTTCATTTAAGATGACTAATTTCACAGCTTTTAAGCATATAAATCACTATAATGATATCACAGTCATAAATCCAAATGAAATTGTATTTTACATCTTTCACATTAAAACCATAAATTTGCTTCTTCAAGTATCCATTTTGTGAGATTTCAATACATTTTATTCTGTATTTAACATCTGAAATGAATTTACAGCTTTGTCAATGAGGTTTGGTGTGTACTGAAGGATTGAAGAGATTCTTTTTTTACCTTTTTTTGTTGTTTTTGCTTACCTTTTACACCGATCTCATTTCAGGACTTCAAGAACACAACTTCCTATTGCAAAATCGCTCATCAGGCTGCCAGGTGCCTGCTGCTTGTAGCAGGCATTGCTTACAGCCTAGGTCTCTTTGTTTTCCCACAAGCTCACATGTTAAAATTGTGGGCTGTGGATACACCCATGTCTTATTGCACTGAAATCCTCAGCTTCCTCTGACTGCACCCTGGCTGGTAAGGTGAATTATCTTCCACCACCTAATGTAAATATGTTAGATGTTGTCTTTTTCAATGAGTAGGATAACTTTTTAACCTACTTTATTCAAAATTAACTCTCCATTATGTCTGAAAGGATTTTGCTTATAATAATCTGTCACTGTGGGGGTCTGCAGCTCCAGCTCCCTCATTGTCGATAGCAGATGATATATGGAAATGGAAGAAAAAAGGCAGAGAATACAATACTAGAACACAGCTATGGATCTTTTCTAATTATTTTATCTGTTTCTTTGACAAATACAAATTTCAAATATTTGCCATATTTCCCTTCTCCATCAACAGCAGCATAGATAATATAATAGTGGAAATCATTGATCTAATCCCCAGCATAAGAGACATAAAAGATGGAAAGCTTTTGGGAGTCACTGTGACAACTGCCTGTTCTAAACCCTGCAGGTTTGTTTAATTTTGTAGTTACTCACCATGGGAAAAAAATAATCTGACAGTTAAAGAAATATTGTAAGCTTTTCAAATCATGTTTTAGCTAGAAATGAAAGTTTTGCTTTGGATTTTAAATAAGTATGCTTAAGAACAGATAAAACCATGAGCTTTTGACAAGTTTAATTCCAGGTTAAGTGATGCTGTGAGTGTCATGCATTGATATGATCACAATGCTGAAGTGATGGTAACTAATATAGAGGCAGACAACTCTTATTCTATCATACACACATGCATACCCCCAAAATCCTCAAGATACTGTACTTGCTTTAAAAAGCAAGAAGATACTTTAATAATGTTGCCAAAACACGTCCCAGATACATTACAATTTTCTCCCTCTAAGCATGAAAACCAGCACATTCTTGGTTCCCAACATTTATTGTAAAAATGCAGTTTATTGTTTCTACAACAGTTTGTAAACAATAGAACATGAAGCAGTAATGAAATGTTATATGACAGAATAATATGTCCTGCCTTTTCATTCAGGACAGTCTCTAAAACTGCAGTATTTGACATCAGTATTTTACATTTGACAGGATCAATAACCTTCTGGGAAATACCCCTTACTGCTTTCTAATGAGAAAATTGATGGACTTTGAAACAGAAGCAAGCTGTCTTTCTGAAAAGCCGTAACTGGGAATGAGCAGTTTTAAATGAATGCTGACACCTGCACAACAGCCATGTTTCTGCAGCTCTCCAGAGAAAACACAGAAGTAAATAACATTTCAGAGCTGCAGAGACATTAAACACGTTAAGTGACTGTTCATTTTTATTTTCTTCCCAACAGGTTTATGATTTTCAAGGGATATGAGTAAAGGCTATAAACAAAGGTAGAGTCAAGAATTTTAAAAGTTTAAATCAACCCTGATATTCTTTGTTCTCCACATAGACCATTTCCTGTCCTTTACAGCAAAAGTCCATTTCTATTATGAAAGAAATTCCCTAAGCCAGGCTCAGGCAGGCAGCCCTGTGTTAGATCCCACAAACAATGTGAAGACTCACCAGAGACCTAGTCAGATGTAAGACACTTATCACTGAAGTTCCTAATGCATGGCCCTCTAACACATCACTTATGCAGAAGACTACAAATCTCCACTGCACTTTCCCCCCGCCTCCTTTCTCAGGGTAAGATACAGGTAATTCCAAACATACAGCTTTTCATATTTTTGCACTTTCCTCAAGTATTTCTATTCCTTAAGAAGAAGCTAAAGACTAATGGTTGCATTTTAAAGGTGTGTAGGTGCTACACATCACGCTGCCTTTAAAAATCATGCCACTAATCTTTTTCATTCTCTGTAGATCTGAGATACTTGGTCAGAGGCAGGAAGTGGTGTGCCAAGGCTGACAGTCTGTGCCAGTGGCCTGGAGCCACAGCACGCACCCCAGGCACACCTCTTCCCCACAACCAGCCCCTCAAAGGGACAGCAGTAGCTGCTAAGAGGAGGTGACACACTTTATACAGTCTCAGGGCTGCGAAGATGCTGTGAATGCTAAAACAGAGAGTTGATACCTTTGTCACCTGACATAGTGTAATAACAAAGCACTCAAGCACTATACTCATGAAATGTATGCAGATCTGAAATAACAAAAGAACTGGCCTCAATACACTCAATGCTTCCTCTGATAAATGGTACTCCTTCTTCTCCCTCAAATTTATCAGAGCCTATATGAAATGAAATTCACAGTGAAGTCAGTCAGGATGCCCCAGAGCTGCCTCCCAGCCAGCTGTGATGCCTCCTTGTTGCAAAGGGCTTCGGAATGACCCCAATGAGAGACAAATATTTGCTCTCTGTCAAGTTTAGTGTCACATCTGATGCTGGAAAAAAAGTCACTGTAAAGTAGGTCCCAAAGGAAGAAATCCAAACCTTCCCTTCCAGAGTGAAAATGTTTGAGTCATTTGAAACATGAAACCAGTAACCTACTACAAATACCGTACGCAAAATGCAGCTCTATAAGAACAGGAATCCTGGCAAAGATGACCCACATGCCTTGTACCATTTGCCAGCTACATTATTCCTTTATTGCCAACTGCTTACCTTTAGAGCAGCATCACCAAATCACGCGTACAACAAGCCTTTGGCATCGCACTTTGTCTTTATTCAAAACTCCTAAGTGGTCAATATTGTTCTTCTAAATGTAAACATTAGCAATAAATATTCAGATTATTTAATTTCATACATATCATGTTTCTGTCCTAAATATTTGATGCAAAGCTGAACAATGCTCTTAAAACTGATGCAAAGCTTTCTAACTGAAAACATTTGTTATAGATTTGAGCCAAAACATAAATCTATTATGAAAAATATAAGAGAACAGGAACTAACTCATGATCCTGAAGGGGCTATAAAACATGCTTATAAAAATACTTTTAAAGTGGTTTGAGAGAGAGTGAGGGCAAAACTAACACAAAATGTCAAACTTTGACCCACATTCCATCTCCCATGACCCAACACAACTGCAAAATGACTGCCTGCTGGCTAAATTTCCACTGCTATTATGAAGGGAACACGGCTCGGGGTGATGGATGCTGCAAACACACCCAGTTCTGAATCTAATAGAAAAATCAACTAAAAAGTAAAAGAAAGATTGTTTTTCCACCCTATTGCATAGATCTAGAACCAGACAGGGATGCAAATGGCCTTGGGAAAGCTGAGAAAAGACTCTACATCTTCCAAGCTCTAGACCCAGTTAAGTATCTAGGTACAAATCACAAAAACACAAAATCCCAGAAAGCTGTTTCTAGCAGGGCTCTGGAGGTCTTTTACCACAGTTCCCTCTCACAGCAGCCCTTCCCCTCCCAGCACTGCAGCCCTTGGATTCTCCAAGGTGGGCAGCCAGGAGCAGGGAGAGGACAAGGGTGCTGGTACTGGCATGGCCCACAGCACCACTCTGAAACACTCTCTTTTCTAACAACAAACACTGCCGGAAACAAAAGGTAAGTGCTCCCAGTTATAATTTCTGAATATAATATTGGCACAAAGATGTGCTTGTGTTCACACAAGAGTCTACAGACCAGGCAGGCATTATTTTATGGTGGAAGCCTTTTAAATAACTGTAGTAGTAGTAGTAGTAGTAGTAGTAGTAGTAGTAGTAGTAGTAGTAGTAGCAGTAGTAGTAGTTTTTCCTTTGGTTTTCCTACTGGTGAGAAGCCGTCATCAAGGGAAAAAAAAAGATGGAACAAGAATGGCAATGATTCCCATCCATGTCCCGGCAGTACTCTGAGGCTGCAAAAAAGCCATTTCGATTTTAAGATGGCATGCAGAGCTCTGTTTCTGCTGAATGGGAAGAGAATCCTCATGATGAAAAACATTATAATCAATGGAGACAATGCACTGTACTACACCTTCTCTTCTACTAGGGGAAAATGCAAAGAGAAAATGTGCTCTATTCTTTGACACAGCTTCTCAGAATTAGAGCAAATACTTTGGTGCTAACTAGTTTATTTTTGCTAACACATAGATACTTTATAATATTTTTGCAATACCTTTATCAACCTTCCCATTGCCATTTTTAGCAAGAAATAGTAGGTCAAAGGCTGGAAAACAAGGGGGCAGCAGAGTCTCTTGCAGGCTTTGAAGTTACAATGGCACTGGAGTCATCTCAGACTGATTAAGGGAAATCCAGGAACATCCATTTGAATCAGTGGCAGTGGAACAGCATAATCCTCCCACACTAAGCCCTGCTTTGTTTTCAGATTGTGCTGCTGATCCTAATGAGAAATATCAATGGGAGAGTAAAAAGGGGTCTGGAGATCAGTTTATATTCTTTGGAATAAACAGGGTCATTCCTACTTCTGATAGCATCCCCCAGGCTGCCAGTTGCCTCTAAACTCTGCTTTTATTGGCCAGTATCTGAAATCAGTCTCAGGAGTCAATCACCAAAATCCTCATCAATCATTTCTATCTGTATATATATTTTTTTTTGGTACTAGTTTAAGTTTGTTTCCTTACAGGTAAAAATACCAAGAAATATAAAACCAGAAAGCCAACCGGCAAGTACCATTTTAAGGGCTTTATTGCGGACTTTGACATACTCCTGTGATTTGAGGCAGTCTCAGCATATTCTGATTAAAAGTGTGAAAACATGTTCTCAGGGGAAGAAAAAAGTGTCAGATCCTTTCCCCAGGGAAGCTGAACTAATTGGCACACTGTTTGCTCAAGAATGACTGAAATGTAGCAGAGAACTTAAATGATACAGAAAGAAACATCTTGTCATTGATAAATCCTCTTATTTCCCATAGGCCATTCCAGTTATTTCACCGGGTCACACACTCACAACTATTAATAACTTTGAATACTTGATTCTAAAGGAAACCTCTGCTTTTAGCAGCATGGCTATTACAATATGCAAACTGTCTCATCTGACAGCCTGAGCTGCCCTTACACAGTCTGGTAGGCTGCAGACAGACACTATTTTCCACACAAAGTGTCTTTCTGCTTGAGCAGCTCCCCTCAGACATCAGTAGCAGCAGCACACCGTGATATCCAAGTGAGCAGCTGCCAAGCTCATCAACACAGCATGGTAATACTCAAGCATAAGGAGCGGAGGGGAGCTTACCACCTCCAGCAGATCTGTACCAGGTTGATGTGGCTAGGGGTTAGCTCTTGACAATTTGCAGACCCCTGGGAGATGGTGTTTCAATGGGCACTAATTATATGGTCTCTTTTGGTTGAATTTTCATTGAGAACAAATTGCATTGCAGATATCTTGGCCTTTTCTGTAAAATTTCATTTATTTTCTAGTGTTTTCCTCTATTCTTCATCATTGCCATTTAAGTGTAAATAAAGTTTATACCATGAGGAAGGGTACCTAGGGAATGCCCTGTTATTTTCTCCACCATCTCAAAATGCTTTCCAGGATCAATTAGGAGTTCCTGACTTGCTAAGACTTATGACTACTACATTTTCAACTAATCTTCTTACTTGGTTTCCCCAGCTGTTGTCATACTGAATGGGATTTAATTTTTGTAGCAACTTGCTTATCTTTGAAGTCAGTGTAATCCCTTCATAAAATCCTTTGTGTGCCAAAGATAAGGGGAGCCATTCTTTAGCATGCTCAGCTCTTGCAGCTTCTATAGGCAACCTAGAGAGTCCTATAAAACCACTGTATCTTGAAACATAATTCTGATTTGGGAATCAAACATACTGTTCAGTAGCCCAGCTTAGGCAGAAAGCAAATCAAAATGGTTTTGGACACTGCTGACAGCCAGCAATGTTTTTTTAGAACTGAGGGGAAATGAAGATCACTTTCGACCACCTGAACGAAAGTCATTCTGATCTCATTCTACAATTTTAACTATTTTATTTATTTGTCTCGTTGTTCCTAAAAAAACCCATGCTACATTCAGGTAGCATTTTTCTGCATTTTGGGGTCTTACCCTTGTTTTAGTCTAACCCACATGCTGAAAGACTAGAAAATAAACAAGAGTTTATTGAATATGTTTTCATTCTAACATCTAAAGGCAGATTTGTTTTTGAGCTACTTTATTTATCAATCTGGCTTACAACCAACCAGTTTCGTGGCTGCTAATCAGACTACAGCAGCTGCCACGTTCAGAAGGGCATGTGTGTGCCAAGATGTCTGCTGACTGCTTTGTAATTTCCCAGTACAGCTCCATGGGCTGCTGAGTCCTTCCTCTCGCATCTGAATCTCATGACCAAAGAATAACAACTTTCTGAAACGAGAGTTTGTAGATCTAAAGTGTTATCCACATTAAAAAAAGGTGGTTTATAGCATTGTATTAGATTTTGTATTAATTCCATCACCCAGGTTTTCCCCACCCCTGAAAAGCCCCAGCATTTGCTGGCAGCAGAATCTGCCCAGCAGAAGCCAGAGAGGGATCCATCTGTACGTGGAAGGGAGAAGACCACTCATGGAGACCTGCTCCAGGTGGTGTAATGTGCCATATGGGTATTTTCCACATGGGTCAAGCCTTGCTCTTGTGTTTAACCTGGACCATTTGTTTGCTCTTTTGAAAAGAAGGGGCTGCTCAGATTTTATGTTAGCCATGGAGATACATATTGAACTGGCTGAAAACTCTGCCGTATCTGACAGGCTTCTATCTTACAGGTGTTGCACCATCCAGACTTCAGTAACAACAAAACACATACTATGGAGGAAAAGATTTAGTGACATTTTTCCATTAAATTTTCTGTAGAACAGGCATTCCTCTCCATAACTTAACAAATGTTTGATCTAAGCGAATGTAGTGCTTCATGCAATGAGGTAGAACTTTTTTAGAACAGGGAGTTCCATGAAACTTGGCCAGAGGGCACTGTGGGTACAAGCAGTCAACTTGGCTCAGGAGGAGTCAGATGATGAGTTGGAAAGGCACCATCTGGGCACCTTCTACTGCTTGAACTCACTAAGTAAGCAAAATACATCCAGAAGGGTAGGAAGTGTCATCTACATTTGCCATGCTCTTGTGCTTTTGACCCCTGTTGAGACAGAATGCCAGGCTGAGTGGACCTTTGTCCTGAGCTGCTACAATCATCTGATGTTCTGACATTGATTTATGGTAATTTTGTATAACTTCTAAATTATTATTCAAACGTAAGGAACCTAAAAGAACTTTGCATACATTGAAGTTAATAATTATTAATAATGCATTGTTAAATACATTTAAGGATTACTTCAATGGGACTATTCATGACAATGCATGCAACCTTTGAAAGAATATTTGTAGGACAAAACTTGGGGGCATTTGCCATGTTTCCATGCTTTTTATTTAAAAAAAATTAACTTGCTTTGTATGTGTGTATGACAGCAATGATTCTGAAGATGCATTGTTAAGGAGCCATAAAACACAGCTTTATTTTTCACAGGAATAAAAATTTAGTCTTGATCTTGCATGCTTTAGAATATGGGAAAAAAGTGTTATATGCACAGCACTAAACCCATTGTATTGTCATGGAGTCTTTAAACTGGCAAAACAATTATCTCTCAAAACTTGAATCAAGAACAGGCAGAAGAAAAAAATGGTGCCATGAAACTGAACATTAATAAGCTCATTTAGTCTGCTAATGCTCTGTAGTCTGCTTCAGCACTTTCCATGCAAGTGTAACACACAGCCATTAGGATTAAGGTTTTCTGTCTCTCACAGCATACACTCTTGTCAATTTTCCATGTATATTTTACTTCCAGGAAGCAAACTCACTGAACTGAAATATCATTTGAAGTTTCCTACAGTCACTTGCAAATTCAAAGTTGTGTTTTCACTTACTTTTGTTGATACAGTCTGTCATGGGATTGGAAGATAACAAACACTCTTAGCTAATCAAAATAATTTCTGAGATAGTATTCAATTTCCTCAGGACAAAAGCTTATCCTTTCTTTTCAAATGTGAAACAGTGCTAATACAGATGATAAATTTGTCATTCTCAGGGAAGAATGTAGCGCCTAAAACCTGCTTTAGCAAAAACTGACAACAGTATTGAAGATCAATTACGGACATAAAGAAAATGAAATTATTCTCATAAGAATGGGATCACTGCCTTCTTTTACCTTCCAACCCCAATTTGCAAAACCAACTGGAAAAGCTTGCACCACTAGGCATCATTTGACCATCCACCTCCCACCATAGCCAGCTATGCTGGGCATGCAGGCAAGTGGCAGCGTGACAGATTCCCGCCAGACCCTTCCCCATTCCTGAATGGCTTCATCATCTCAGTACAACCTTCACTATCTCTCAGCAGCAAACAGCCCTGCTCCCTCATGCCTGGGGGGGTCTCTCCATGGATCCATCAGCTGCAAGATGTGGTCGAACAAGGCAGTGTAGCTCCAGGTAGCACAGTGCACAAGCAGCAGACCCTCTGAGCCACCTGCCTTTTAACTCTCAGCATTCTTCAGCTGCAGTTTGTGTTCCTCTCATACTTGGTTACACTTCTTTTCTTCATTCTTTACTTTAAATATTGCATTTTAAAGGATCTTACAAAATTGGAACAACACAAAAAAATAAAATCAATGTTTTTTTCTTGATTTATTATTCCCTTCATTTTTCTGTCTGATCACTCATTAGCACTTTTTGCCACTTGAAGGAAAGGATTGGGCTTTTGCTTTGCATCTAAATATCTCATCTTTAAATTTTTAGTCATTGGTTTATACAACATTAAATTATCTTCGAGATTCTTTTTGAATAGTTTACTTTGGCCATAACATATATTATTTTAATAAAATGTCCTATGTTCTCATGTTTAGAAGTATGGATAAGTATTTTTCAGCTTTGAGATGAGTCTTCATTTCAAGCTGTGGAAACTATATCTTACCTAAAAGAGATATGGCCAAAAGTTGTAGTTTCAAGGAACGCTTTCTTTGACACTCTGAAGTGATGACAGGTGCTAAGCACGTGCTGCCTTTGATCTACCATTCTTGAAAGGGAGGCACAGCAGACACTTCCTTAACTTCAAGTTAAAATAAGAAAGTTACTCTTTGCTCAGTAATTAAACAGTAGCAGTTACAACCCAAGTGATTGACAAACTAGATTTATTCAGAAAAACAAAAGGTGAGGTAAGCAGGTAGAAATGCTTCCTCAGGATCATTTGCAAAAAAGCACCACCACAGAAAACTGCTTCCTGCTGTTTCTCCCACACACATTAGGGAGAATACACTGTTGGCTGCAGTTCTGGAGATAGAGAAGGTTGTGCTGAACATACAATTGAATCTTTCAAGGATTTATATTCCAAGGAAAACCTTTCTAACAAAGTCCTGAATATTTTGTGCCAAGTAGCAGCACTTTCATCAGTCATGCAAAGCCGACTGCATTTTGCAACAGGGGAGACATCCCACATCTGGGACCTCCCTCATTAACCAGGACTGATGATATATGATGGAAAGTGGTTTGGCGAGCTCTTCCACCAGCTCCCTTGGTACCCTTGGGTGAATCCTATCCAGCCTCATTGGCCTCGTGAGTGTCTAAGGGGCAGAGCAGGTCCATAACTACCTCTTCCTGGATTGCAGGGGGTCTGCTCTGCTCCCTGTCTACCAGCTCAGGGGCTGGTTTCCCTGAGGATATTCATTCTTTCTGTTAAAGACTGAGGCAAAGAAGACATTAAGTACCTCAACATTTTCCTTATCTTTGGTGACAATGTTCCCCTTCATATCCAATAAAGAATGATTTTCCTTAGCTCTCCTTTTGTTGCTAATATATTTATAAAAACACTTTTTATTATCTTTCACAGCAGTGGCAAGATTGAGTCCTAGCTGAGCTTTTGCCTAACTACATCCTTGTACTCTTCCTGAGGTGCCTGACCCTTCTTCCAAAGGTCATAAACCCTCTTTTTTAACCTGAGTTCCAGCAAAAATTCCTTGCTCAGCCAGGCTGGTCATCTGCCCCAACAGCTCATCTTTCAGCACCTAGGGATGGCTGCTCCTGCATCTTTAAGATTTCCTTCTGAAAGTATATCCAGCCTTCCTGGACTCCTTCATTGTTAAGGACTGTTCTGCAATGGATGGCTGCAAGTTCTCCAGAAGGGACAGGTGAGGAAGGAGAGGCAGTGGGTGGCTCTGTACATTAGGGGGTGTTTTGACTGTATAGAGCTTGAGGATATGTGTGGAGGTGACTGACTTGCTCTAGGCAAATCCCTGAAAGACCTTCGCTACCATTTTCCTGACCGTCAAGTTCCAGAGCTTCATATCTACTTCCATACCTGGGGTGGTGAGGGAAGCTGAGAGGGCATAGTTATGGCCAAAGTGATTTGGTAGTTACTATCTGAATCTTTTAGACCTAGAGGAGATGTATAGCAAGCAGACCAGAGCCAAAGGCAACAGAAGGAAGCAGTGTAATACAGTGGGTAAAGTTTACTTTATCTCATGCATTTTTTTGTTTGCTTGCTTGCTTGCTTGCTTGGAGTGTGTAAAAATGTTAAGTAGTGTTTTTAATAGGGAAACTCATGGTAGTTAGAAACTTCTAAAATAAAAAAAAATCTTGATAAACTGCCACAAATTATCTTTAGCTAGAGTAGTGTGAAGAAGCATGGGAACCAGCTTGTTCTGCCCAGCCTGCCTATGCTCTGTTTGGAAAGCTGCCAGGGAAAGGGAAACTCAGCAATATTACAAATTACCAAAAGTAAGTTCCTCACCCAGGGATTCCAGACTCTTAAAGTACACTCCAGTGTCCTTTCTTTGATGAAGCTCAAAAACATAAGGGATAAATCAATAGGGGAAAATGCAACAGAAGCTTTACAGCTGTCTTCATGTCTGAGTTGCTTTCCTACTTCTTTAGTTTTCCACTTCTTTTTTATTTTTTCAGCCAAAAAAAAAGAAGAGTAGATCTTCTAGTTTAAGACCTTATATGTTACAGTTTCATTAAACTACTCATTCTACCAGAAGGTGAGTGTGGGTGTAAATCAGAAGTAGTAGAGCAGAAAATCTCTGCAAAGGAAATTTCCTTGTTTCCCACCAGAGTCTTGTGTTTCTGGGACACAGTTCAGCAGCTGGACATGTGGGTGCAGCTTAGCATTCATCTTGGGAATTCCAATATTTGATTTGCATACATCTGTACACACTGATTTTGGCAAGGTAGACACATATATTAAAATAAGGAAAAAGCTGGTTCAAAACACCTCTTCAGAGTATACAATAATCTGGTTTGCAATTTTTTGGTTCCCACTCACAGTCTTCCAACACCCTTGTAATCAATTCTAACAGTTCCACTTTTAAGACTGATAGAGAACGCCTTTTATCTCAGTGTATTAGAATGGGGAGTTGTGGGTTTTTTATAATAGTTTTCTCCAATGTTTTACCTTGCAAAAATAGCAGCAGCTGCTATTTAGTCATCTGATTAAATGAAATTCTGATCTTTGCACTCGCATGTCTCTAATACTCTAGAGGCAAATGAAAACTAAATACAGAGTTCTCTCACCAAACAGGGCTTGACAAGATGTTGTTCCTTATTACATCTATTCAGTGGCAGCACAGGGACAGTATTTTGCATCATAAATGAGGTAAAGGTAGTAATGTCATGTGCCCTGGCTTTCTGTTTGACAATTCGTCATCAAAACAAATTTCTGCAAAGCATTTTACATACAAAAACATTTGAAAAGATTTGTAGCCAGGCAACAGTTGTAAGCCACGAGATAAATTGCCTATTACTCATTGCTTATAAATTAGTTCCAGCTAATTTCTCCTAGCAAACAAGGGCTGCATAGACCTGATAAAGGGAAGTGATTAAAGCACATTGTAGGAAAGCCAACAAAACAGACTGTTTTACTAGTCTCTGGCCTTGCTTTTCCTGTGGATTATGAATCTGAGAAGGACCCCCGTGTGATATTCTTAGCAGTGCTGCAAATTCTGACCACAGCAGAGTTGCTGACGACGCCACATGTTTCTTGTCTGCAGATGGAAATGCTGCCTATTACCTGCACTCTTAAAAATTATAATGACAATATAAAGAAAGGATAAACCAGATGAAAAAGCATCCCAATAGAAAAGAAGTAATAAGGTGAGTACATAGCTGTAGGAAGATTCCCCAGTGACCCCAAAAGTCTGCTAGCTACAGGTATTATAACAGCAGAGTTCATGATTTTATCAAAAACTGAGCACAGTTATCTTTAGCTTCAGTACATGGTTTGTGGCAGATGTCTCCAGAAGGCAGAGATAACCCACAGCAGTTTAGAAACCACTGTTCTGTTTGCAGATCATTTGCTGGACTTCGTGTCACATCTCTAATGGGAAGTAAAATGAAATGGGAGCAGTTCCTTGTTTCTGAGACAAATGCTACAGCGCAGGTATATAGCTAAACCCTCTGATTCCCCCTAAACAAAGCAGTTATATTAACATTACATAGAAACCAATATTAATGTACTATCTTATTATTAGATATGATTATTATTAATACATTGATAGATTTTTATAGCTATATAGTAAATTTTATCTATATAGTAATTATTAATAATATTACACTATAATAGTATTTCTATTAAACTAGTATACAAATGTTTATGCATTATATAAATACATTTTAATTATAACATATATTATATATGGTAAAAATAATGTACTTATGTACTATTATGCATACAATTTAATATATTGACATGGCCCTTTGGGAGTGGTCTCTGGGTTGTGGTAACCACCTCAAGTCCAGAGACTGTTTGGGAAGCACTAGCTGACTGAAGCCAGAACTGGGCCAAAGTCTGTGCAAATATTTTAGCAGATGGTGATCACATACCAGAGGTCAGCCCTGGCCCTGTTAATGTACTAATGCACACAAAGCCTATAATGCCTTCAGCCTTAGACAAATGCCTTATAAAAGACAGATCTTCAGTTTAATCCTGTTGGATCAGTATGGCTTTCAGGACACCAGTCACCAAGAGAGGAGGAGAAGGCATTGCTTGGACCTGTGGGTCTGAAAAGGGAGGCAGACACGAGGCTTTTCCAAGTCACCCCATGTTGCACCTCTGGGGCACAAACGGCATGAATGGTGCCAGAGGTGAAGCACAGTTCATGTCCTGCACCTCTTGTCTAGGGACAGCCGGGCTGAGGATGCTCACTCCATGCCTAAGCCTGAAATACAATCACTGCCTCTTTGTGGAGAACAGATCAGCCCTCTCAGATAACAGCTTGTCTCAAAGACCTGCACGATTAGTGTTTTAAAGGAAGGCTCAGGGATCCGTGTAGCAGGCAGTCAACAGTTTGAAATCAGAGTCCTCTTCTGTGGGGCTGGTGAATATGCATTTGAAGATGACAGAATTTCAAAATACCCAAGAAGGAGCAACAAAGTGCTTCCGCATGTATACAGCCTCTTTATTTTTCTCTCCTGTGCTTAGATACTTTAATGTACAAGCTCTGTAGGAAGACTTTTCTTTTTATATTGAAAAATGATGATTTGTAGACAAAAAATTTGTAGCCAAAAAATTTTTTGATAAAAAGCCAAAACTTTCATGACAACAAATCCACTTCAATTCACATGAAAATGGACTTATGAAGGATGGCACGAATAAGGGTCTATAAAGCACTGGAAGTATATTAAAGTCTTTGCTTCCCTCTTGAATTAATATACCATAATATTCACAATGTAATCTAAGAGTGCATACTTTATATAAAAAAAATTCCTATTGCAATTATTCAGGTATAATTCATTTGGATATAATCTCTATTTATAAATCCACACAAAAATTGTAAAATGGGAGCTATAAAGTTTATAGTAAGCTGTTAAAATACAGAAAAAATTATTCATTCACACACAGAGACATGCTACATCTCACAATAGCTCTGACTGTAATTAAGGCCTTTTAACATCTGGTCTTTAAAAGCTTTATTTTCTTTTAATCCTTCAAGGTGTTACACCTTTCTTTGTTGTCTCCTACTAGTTTTGTACAGGACTGCAATCGAAAAATACCTTCATTTTTACAAAGGCACTTTCAAACATATACCAGATCTTATTCCTCAATCCCAATTGATTTCTATGTTCCAAGCCAATATTCTCAGTTATGAAACAGATATTTACATCTAAGTCCTGCAGTTAGAACTATTTCCAGCGGCTCTAATAGGATTTACATCAAGTGTTACATAAGAAAACGAGAATAAATTCTTTGTATAGTTTTGTCTCTTCACCCTTTATTTTATGGCCCAGTGAACACAGGTATGACAGAACCCATTTACCTGTCTCCTTCCTTAATAACACTGATAGTTAACATGCACAAGAATGTCACTGAGCCATTGCTCATGGGGAACTATATTCTAGAAAGAGAGACTAACAACACAAACTGGCAGAGACATAGATTTTAAAAAGCAACATGCATAATTCACCTTCTTAATCAGTGACACAGCAGTGTCATGTTTCCTGAAGGTCCCAAGAGCAAAAACAAAATCCTCTTCCTCATTTCTTCCATCAGTTTTAAAGACAAGAATCCCCTCCCAGCTGCAGACTACTCCTTTAAAGCTAGTTTGGATGTTTTTCCTAGTAGGAACTGATGGATTAGAAATACCACTTTTACCACTTTTAACTTTTACTTTCTACCTCTCCCAGCCATTGAAACTAGTTTTCATGTTATATATATTTATAGCTAATGCTTATGTAGGGACATCTTTATCAGAAACTTTGACTCAGTAGATTAGCTTACCAGCTGTTACTGCTTGCCATGGATATTCAACTTCCCCCATTTGATTTCTATCCTAAGAGCTAGATTTGCCAAAAGAAGGGGAGAAGGTAAAAATAATTGCTTTGTTAAATAAGCCGTAATAGTTGTTCAACTAAATAAGATGCATTGTGCTTTGGAAGAAATATTTTTCTTGCTCTCATATTCTTTTGTTCCAGTTCTTTCCACTCTGCTTAGACATCAACTGTGTTTTCTTCCTTTGTTATGGACTATTTTTGTTCTTTAGTTTACCATTCTTATCTGGCAGTGTATCTGTAGGGCTTCTATGGCAGCTATTAAGCTGCTTTAGAAAATCCCTTCCCTTAAGCCTCTTCAGAAAAATAAGACAAGTGGCATATAGATATGAATGCTGGGTTTTTCCCTCAAATTTTCCTTGGGATGTTAAAAAAAAAAAAAGACATTTTCATCTTTATTCTGATAACAAGAAGACAAAAGAAGGGCAACTATAGGTGTGAATTTTAACCATCAAACCACTTTCCAGGGAATAGTCAGGGCTGTTGATTTCACTTGCACAAAGAAAGTATTTTTACCAGAAAGATCTTATCCCTAAAGCTGTCAATATACATTTAAGGAGCATAATTTTTGCTTTCCAAACAGATTAAAGATGGCAAACTTTGAGGAGGAGGTGAGGAAGGAGTGTTAGGACAGTTGACCTTGAAATTCACATTTGAGGATTTTCAGGGACCCCCTCTATACTTCAACGTGTTAAGTGTGGCATTCTAACCTCCCTTTGGCATTCTCTTTTTTCTTCTGATTTCAAAATGCACACTGAGAAACACTTCTACAAAAAAAAGTTGTTTCCAGGCCTTGCAACATTCTTGTAAGTCTAGTAATAAAGAACATACTAAAGCACAGGCTTCAGTATTTAAAACATTTCAGGAGAGCAGTGCACCAGAGTATGGGGGTTTGTAGTCAGACGTAGGTCCTGAGTCGAGCTGGCACCATCCTCATGCTTGAAAAGTGGAGCAGAAGGAAACATTGAAGCTGATGTCTGGCTTGTCATTGTTTATGAAGAAAATTCTGCAAGACTTCCAGTCTTATATTTTTGGGGCATGGTTATGGGGTGTGCAAGCAGCTGTGCAATCACATTGAGCCTGACTTTGAAGGTTTCAATCAGGAAGATCCAAGGAAGAAGTGAATGCTGGAAGCTGGCTGGGCACAAGCCCTGTTTACTTATCTTCTTAGCCAGACTTTTCCAAGATCTTGAAGCATCTGTCTCCTTAGAGTTGACAGGGAAAATGCCTCTAGATTGAGTAGTCCTAATCTTCTGTTTGGTACCTTCAAATAAATACCAAAAGGGAGTTAAGTATAACCTCAGTGGGAAGCTGTATCTTTAAAAGACTTGTAAAAGGTATTCAGGTGAATTAAGGACATTAACTACACTTGTGTTCAATCTTTGGCTGTTAGCAATCACTGAATCCATGATCAGGAGTGTCAGGCATGTGATCTGACAGGAATAAAACCAAGATAGTTCCCTGAGTGGAAGGTTAGAATGAATAAAGTTTCTGCATAAGTGAAGATTAGTGAACAATTCTAGAACACAATTAAAGAAGACTTCAAGATTTGCTTGTTGGCTTGTGTGGGCCTTGACACATGTCCTTTACAGTCTACTGGGTGCAGAGCACCACATACCAGTGCTCTATGGTCCAGGTTTCTTCAGCCACCTAAGTCATGGCAAGGTCTTCAAAGTCCTTTAATGGGTCTTGCTCTTACCTGTAACTCCACGTGTTAAAATGAGTTCTTGTTTTGAATAAGAAGCTGAATAACTCTAGCGCATTTATACAGCCACAAAAAACCACCTAGACAATAAAATTGCAGTCATCCTTGCTGAAATCAAGTACAAAAATTACATACCTAATCTCCCTATAACCTCTTGGTCACACATGATTTCTTCCAGCCATCCTTCTGAATATTTGTCATGTCTTTATACTTTCCACGTTTAAAAACATTCATAGCAGAATTAATCACACCATCTCATTTAGATGACAAAAACCTTTTTAGATAAGAACATTTGCCACCTAATGGGACCTAAAAGATCTAACTATGAGACAGCTGTTGTCAGAATGGCACCAAAGTTTACCAAGAGTTGATGCAAATGTGAAAACAAATGATGTATGTTGAGCAGGTCAAATCCTTTTGTACCTGTGAATGAAGTCACATCCTTCTATTCATCCTGAGCAACAAAAGGAAGCTATGAACTCAAAAGAATTACTGTTCCTAAGGTGCACTTAAGCACAGGTCAGGATTGATCCCTACTGCATCTCTAGAGCTGGATTGACCTTGCTCCCAAATACAGACTTGCCTCTCACCACATATTTTGCCAATCAAATTTTGACCAGAGTCATGCTCGTACTCCCTTGCAGATGTCACCCTCTTCTGAAACACAAGAAAACACATCAGCTGCAAAGGAATGCTGCTGGCTGTACATACTAACTTCAGTCTGCAAGTCCCAAATGCATCTAACCAGATCTACTACACTTACCTTCCTGTATATCAACAGTCTTGTAAAAATATCCTCTGATACTGCTGCATCCCTTCTAGGAGGACTCAATATTTCTGCAAGGATTGCACATGGGATTTCTGAGCAAAAGAGAGATATATGTAAGATAAATTTCCTGTAAACAAAGCTATAAACTAACAAAAGAATATGCTATTGATGACAAGCAGGATTCCTCTTCTAATGAAATATATGCTATGGTCAGAGATGAGTCTTAAGTTCTTCATAATGGCAGGAAGAGATACCTCAAAAATAAAGGGTGTCACATTTAAAATGGCACCAGGAGTTAAAAGGGAGAACATTTTGCTTCATTTCCAGTACAGTTCATTCTCTGCACATGCTTTCTAAAGTTAATTGGAAAGTCTATGCTGCCTATGCTTGCCAAACTACTGCTCCCCTGCTACCCAATGGGCTGGTGTGGAAAGCCACAACAATACTCTGAGATCAATGTCTTAAATTCCAAGGCATGTAAGAGTTGTCAGGCTGTCCCACATTTTCCTATTGGACCCATGCAAAATTTCCTGTAAATAACGCTGAATCAGATTGAATATGAAGTCTAAGGTAGTCTTATTTTTCTCGGACAGTTTTTTCAGTGTGCCATTTACACACATATATGGCAGAAGCTGTGAAGGAAAGTAGCTGGAAATAAAATCAAGCTGTGGTATAGTTTACTTGTTTTCATGTAAGCAGTTTTGTATTGGTATACCTTTAGCTACCCAAAAGGGCATATATGCTTGACTGTGTTGTTTTATATATCACTTTATCTGTTTCAATATAATTAGCACGCACACATACACAGAGTACAAATATCTGTTTCAATATAATTAGCACGGACACATACACAGAGTACAAATTTCCAATTTTCCATGTTCTCCAAAACCATATCTTATGCCTGGGAGAGGTTAGTGGCTTTTTAAGATCAGTTTCTGTGATCCTAGTTCATTTAGGACAGCAAGCAAATTGGCTCTGACAGCCATCGCAAGCAAGGGAGAGTTAAATGCTGAATATATAAATTCTGCCTTGAATAAAAAGGGTTCTAGTGCTAATTTCAGTACACTTTCAAAACTGAAGCTGTAAGGAGAGTTTTGACAGCTTGGGATCACTTTCATTAGACAATAAAATGCTGCTAACAAAGCTTCTGTAGCCAAGACAGACACTGTAGCCAAGCTATGTGTAGACCTGTTGTTGATGGATGTGGGTGCAGCTCCTGAAGAATAATTTTCCTCAGTGCCTAAAGCTGAAACCCTCTTTGAAGCACCTGGCAATGTCTCCCAACTCCTGCCTGCTGCCACTCTTCCTGAAGCCTGTTTTGTAAAGGCAGAAAGTCATGTCTTAACTATGGATGCACACACAATATGGAGATTGAAGGGAGGAATTACAAGACTTTTGTGCAGCATTTCTATCCCCCACCTTTCTCTGCCAAGAAAGGTCATTAATACTAGGTAATTAAACCTAGGCATAACCCTAACCCTAACCCTAGGCGAAGATGGAAAACTGGAATAGGTCTAAGGCGAGTGCCAAGCAGGAAGATGAGGAAGGAGCAAGGTTGGGGCAGTGTCGCACTCCCCTTGGCATGTCTTTGGCAGTGGCAGTGTCCCTGGAGCTCTGGACTTTGTGCTTTTGTGAAGCCTAACCCTAGGCATAAACCTAACACTAAGCCTAACCCAAGGCAGAGCCAGAAAACGGGCATTGGGCTGATGCTGTTGCTACGCAGGATGACGAGGCGGTGGCAAGGTGGGAGCAGTGCTGCACTCCTCTTGGCATGAATTTGGCACTGTCAGTTTCCCTGGAGGTCTGAGTTCTGCGGTTTTCTGAACCCTAACCCTAACCCTAAACATAGACAAAGATGGAAACTTGGAATAGGCCTAAGGCAAGTGCCAAGCAGGAAGATGAGGTGGGAGTAAGGTTGTTGAGTCAGTGCCGCACACGACTTGGCATGTCTTTGGCAGTGTCAGCGTCCCTGGAGCTCTGGGCTTTGCGGTTTTCTGAACCCTAACCCTATGTGTAACCCTAACCCCAACCCTAACCCTAACCCTAGCCCTAGGCGGAGACAGAAACACGGTTTAAGGTGATTTCTGAGCAGGAAGATGAGGTGGGAGCAAGGTTGGGACAGTGTTGCTTTCTTGAGATGGACATAACAACACACACACTTGTTGTAATCCAAAACCGTAAGAAGTAAAACTTTTTTATTATTCTCTGCTGCTGCTCCAATACCTCTTCACAGTTACTGTGGCTTATTAAGATGGGCAGCTAGCAAACAATGACAAGCCTTTCAAACAATGACCATTCAAGCCGTAATACAATTAGCTATACAAGCAAAAGTATATTTGGTTACATATTATATGAAAGTTCCTTGTTGTACACAGTTAATGTTCCATAACAAGAAAAACTTCTCCTTGTATCCAGAACATCCTCTTTCATTGATTATCATCCTGGCTTTCACTGTGAATTTCACTGTGGCTGCAAAATCTCATGGGTGAATTCTGACTGTCTTTAGATCTGACTCTGTGAGGCTTTCAGACCAGCTGTCAACCTCATTAAAGGGGAGCACGGCACCGCCCCGACCTTGATCCCACATCATCTTCCTGCTTGGCACTCGTCTCAGCCCAGTGCCCTTTTTCCAGCTCCGCCTAGGGTTAGGATTTGGGTGAGGGTTACACCTAGGGTTAGGGTTCAGAAAACCACAAAGCCCAGAGCTCCAGAGATGCTTGCACTACCAAAGACATGCCATGCGGTTCTCAGAAATTCCCCAACCTTGCCTCCTTCTTGTCTTCCTCCTTAGCACCAGCATCACTTCCATTCCCAATTTACGGCTCCACCTGGGGTTTGCATTAGGTTTAGGCTTAGGGTTACGCCTAGGGTTAGGGTTCAGAAAACCGCAAAGCCCAGAGCTCCAAAGATGCTGACACTACCAAAGACCTTCCAAGGGGAGTGCGGCACGGCCAACACCTTGCCTCTTTCTCACCTTTCTGCTTAGCACCAGCATAAGCCCAATGGCCTTTTTCTGGCTCCGCCTATGGCCAGGCTTAGGTTTAGGGTCAGGGGTACGCCTAGGGTTAGGGTTCAGAAAACCACAAAGCCCAGAGCTCCAGGGACACTGACATCACCAAAGACATGCCAAGGCGAGTGCGGCACAGCTCCAACCTTGCCTCCTTCTCGTCTTCCTGCTTAGCACCAGCATAAGCCCAATGGCCTTTTTCTGGCTCGGCCTATGGGCAGGCTTAGGGTTAGGGTTAGGGTTACACCTGGGGTTAGGGTCCAGAAAACCACAAAGTCCAGAGCTCCAGGGATGCTGACACTACCAAAGACATGCCATGGGGAGCTCAGAAGTGCCCCAACCTTGCTTCCTTCTCGTCTTCCTCCTTAGCACCAGCATCACCTCCATTCCCAATTTCCGGCTATGCCTGAGTTTCGCGTTAGGTTTAGGGTTAGGGTTACACCTAGGGTCAGAAAACTGCAAAGCCCAGAGCTCCAGGGATGCTGACA
>VZTH01002005.1:398116-449188 GCA_013397815.1 Aleadryas rufinucha
CCTGGAGCTCTGGGCTTTGCGGTTTTCTGAACCCTAACCCTATGTGTAACCCTAACCCCAACCCTAACCCTAACCCTAACCCTAGCCCTAGGCGGAGACAGAAACACGGTTTAAGGTGATTTCTGAGCAGGAAGATGAGGTGGGAGCAAGGTTGGGACAGTGTTGCTTTCTTGAGATGGACATAACAACACACACACTTGTTGTAATCCAAAACCGTAAGAAGTAAAACTTTTTTATTATTCTCTGCTGCTGCTCCAATACCTCTTCACAGTTACTGTGGCTTATTAAGATGGGCAGCTAGCAAACAATGACAAGCCTTTCAAACAATGACCATTCAAGCCGTAATACAATTAGCTATACAAGCAAAAGTATATTTGGTTACATATTATATGAAAGTTCCTTGTTGTACACAGTTAATGTTCCATAACAAGAAAAACTTCTCCTTGTATCCAGAACATCCTCTTTCATTGATTATCATCCTGGCTTTCACTGTGAATTTCACTGTGGCTGCAAAATCTCATGGGTGAATTCTGACTGTCTTTAGATCTGACTCTGTGAGGCTTTCAGACCAGCTGTCAACCTCATTAAAGGGGAGCACGGCACCGCCCCGACCTTGATCCCACATCATCTTCCTGCTTGGCACTCGTCTCAGCCCAGTGCCCTTTTTCCAGCTCCACCTAGGGTTAGGATTTGGGTGAGGGTTACACCTAGGGTTAGGGTTCAGAAAACCACAAAGCCCAGAGCTCCAGAGATGCTTGCACTACCAAAGACATGCCATGCGGTTCTCAGAAGTTCCCCAACCTTGCCTCCTTCTCGTCTTCCTCCTTAGCACCAGCATCACTTCCATTCCCAATTTACGGCTCCACCTGGGGTTTGCATTAGGTTTAGGCTTAGGGTTACGCCTAGGGTTAGGGTTCAGAAAACCGCAAAGCCCAGAGCTCCAAAGATGCTGACACTACCAAAGACCTTCCAAGGGGAGTGCGGCACGGCCAACACCTTGCCTCTTTCTCACCTTTCTGCTTAGCACCAGCACAAGCCCAATGGCCTTTTTCTGGCTCCGCCTATGGCCAGGCTTAGGTTTAGGGTCAGGGGTACGCCTAGGGTTAGGGTTCAGAAAACCACAAAGCCCAGAGCTCCAGGGACACTGACATCACCAAAGACATGCCAAGGCGAGTGCGGCACAGCTCCAACCTTGCCTCCTTCTCGTCTTCCTGCTTAGCACCAGCATAAGCCCAATGGCCTTTTTCTGGCTCGGCCTATGGGCAGGCTTAGGGTTAGGGTTAGGGTTACACCTGGGGTTAGGGTCCAGAAAACCACAAAGTCCAGAGCTCCAGGGATGCTGACACTACCAAAGACATGCCATGGGGAGCTCAGAAGTGCCCCAACCTTGCTTCCTTCTCGTCTTCCTCCTTAGCACCAGCATCACCTCCATTCCCAATTTCCGGCTATGCCTGAGTTTCGCGTTAGGTTTAGGGTTAGGGTTACACCTAGGGTCAGAAAACTGCAAAGCCCAGAGCTCCAGGGATGCTGACACCACCAAAGACATGTCAAGGGGAGTGCGGCACTGCCCCAACCATGCTACCTCTTCATCTTTCTGCTTGGCACTTGCCTCAGCCCAATGCCTCTTTTTTTAACCTCTGCCTTCGTTTAGGGTTAGGTTTAGGGTTAAGCCTAGGTTTAAGGTTCAGAGGACCACAAAGCCCATATCTCCAGGGACACTCAGAGAGCCAAAGACATGCCAAGTGATGTGCGGCTCTGCCCCAACCTTTCTCCCTCCTCATCTTCCTGCTTGGCACTTGCCTCAGCCCAATGCTCTGTTTTGGCTCCACCTAGTTTTGGGATTATGGATAGGGTTACAGTCAGGGTTACACCTAGGGTTAGGGTTAAGCAAATCACAAAGCCCAGAGCTCCAGGGACGCTGACTCAGCCAAATATATGCAAAGTGGCGTGCGGCACTATTCTATCCTTGCCTCCTTCTCGTCTTCCTCCTTAGCACCAGCATCACTCCAATTCCCATTTTACAGCTCCACCTGGAGTTCTCGACAGTGTTAGGGTTATACTTTGCTTTGGGGTTCAGAAAACCGCAAAGTCCATATTTCCAGGGACACTGACACTGCCACAGGTATGCAAAAGGGAGCGCAGCTGTGTTCCAACCGTACTCTGTCCTCATCTTCCTGCCTGGGACTCGCCCCAGCCCCAGCCTTTTTTCTGTCTCTGCCTGGGCTTATGGTTACATTTAGGGTTAGGATTAGGGTTACTCCTAGGGTTAGGGTTACACTTTGGGTTAGTGTTCCGGAAACTGCCAAGCCCCGAGCTCCCCGGCAGCTTACACCACCGAAGACATGAAAGGGGAGCACGGCAGTGCCCCAGCCTTGCCTGTTCCTTGTCTTCCTCCTTAGCAACAGCATCACCCCAATGCCATTTTTCCGGCTCTGCCTAGGGTTAGTGTTCAGGTTAGGGTTAGGGTCAGCGTTCCGAAAACCGCTAAGCCCAGAGCTCCAGGGATGCTGACACAGTCAAAGACATGCCAAAGAGAGAGCAATTCTGTTCCAACCTTGTCTCCTTCTTGTCTTCCTCCTTAGCACCAAGGGATCATCTCAATGCCCTTTTTCTTGTCCTTGTAATCTCAGGTTAGGTTAGGCTTACGACTAGGGTTAGGGTTCAGAAATCTGAAAACCTAGAGCTCCATGGACAGCGGCACTACCAAAGACATGCCATGCAGAGCGCGGCTCTGACCCAATCTTACTCCCTCCTCTTCTTCCTGCTTGCTACTTGCCTCAGCCCAATGCCTCGTTTCCGGCTGTGCCGAGGGTCAGGGTCAGGGTTAGGGTTAGTGTTACGGTTTCAGCTATGATTAGTGTTCAGCAAACTGCAAATCCTAGAGCTCTATGGAGAGTGACACTGCCTAAGACATACCAAGGGGACTGCAGAAGTGCCCCAAACTTCCCTCCATCTCATCTTCCTGCTTAGCACAAGCATCAGACCAATGCCCTTTTTCCGGCTCCGCCTAGGGTTAGGGTTAGGGTTAGGGTTAGGGTTAGGGTTATGTTTAGGGTAAAGCCTAGGGTTTGGGTTCAGAAAACTGCAAAGCCCAGAGCTCCAGGTACACTGACACTGCCAAAGACATGCCGAGGGGAGCACAGGCCTGACACAATCTTGCTCCATCCTCATCTTCTGGGGCAGTGCTGCACTCCCCTTGGCATTTCTTTGTCAATGTCTTTTTCCCTGGAGCTCTGGGCTTTGCAGTTTTTCTGTTGTTGAAAATAAATTGTATTTTGGAGAAGTTAGTGCAAGCACTAAATGTAGGGAAATAATATATCCAGTTGATTATGAAGGATTTCTAAGGGATTTTTTAAGGTTGTGTCTAGAGGAGCTGGACAAAGAGACAACCACTTCCTTCTTTCCCTCTTATTTAAACACACAATTAAGGAAAGTAAAAGAACATTGTTTATAATATCAGAGACAGCCTCCCCTGAAATGCATGAAACCAAAGCATAGGCAATCATCAAACTAATGACCTCACTTGTTGTAAAAATTATACACCACATCCTCAGACTTGCTGAAAAGCTTTGTTCAGAGTCATTGCTATAGTCTTCCACAGCAAAACAAGATTATTTTTATTCCTGCCCTTATTTGCTACAAACTGGATGCAGCCATCTGAGAAGGATCTGGACCCCACTATATGTCATTGTTTATGAACAACAGAATGGCTCATTTACATCTAGATTCTGTAAGGGTGCATTTCTTTTTATCTTCCCTTCCTTCCTTCCTTCCNAGTCATTGCTTTGCCATGACTGCTTGGGAAAACACTGCTACTCAATTAAGGGAACAAATGAATGGTCTTTAGGTCCAGGATCTCATTTATCAGGAGGTATTTTTTCAGTTACTCCACAGTATCCTCATTACTGACTTTATCCTACCACATCTGAAGATAATGTTGGAAATCAGCAAGGCTCCCTGGCTGACATAAAAACAGTGCACAGAATACACCCTACAGAAACTTTTACAGTTTATGCTGCTGATGTTGCTGGAGATGAGCAAGCAGGAGAGCTTGCAGTTTATTTTTACTTCTTCTATCTAGAAAGTATTCATTCAAGCACATCTGTGTGTCTCTAAATGCACTACAATGTTGGATGATGAGCCTGTTGCTAGGCTACTAACAACATGTCCTTTTATATGTCTAAAAATATATTTATGTTCTATATTTAATGGTGATTCTTCCTCTGTATTCTAAAGCACACATGATTATTGCAGACCACCTTGAGGCTTCATGACAATGAATGTTTTAGTCCCTGCTATACAGCCCTGTTATTAAGATTGTTACAGAATCTGGAATGAGGCATGAGTGTTTCTGGCTCCTAATTCATACATGCTGTTCTTTCTTAGCAAGCACAAGAAATAGAACTGGGAAGGACTTTAAAGGTCATATTACTCAGCTGTCTGTATAAGACAGGATCAACTAAATAACCCCGGGCAGACATTTGTCAAACAAGAGTCTGCAAGTTTATAGAGATGGAGATTCTTTTACCTCCCTAGGCAACCTAATTCCATGTCTAAATATTCCCACTAGAAGGTATTTCCACAATATCCATCCTAAACTTCCCTCACTGCTCTTTAAATTTATTAATGCTTTTATTATATGTATTCATGGGTGTTGTCTGACTAGACATACAGAAAAAACATAGCCTACAAGAGCAAAATTAGATACCAGGCCTTTTTCAGACTACAAAAATACCTTTATTTCTAATAAATAGAATAAAGGCAGCTGCTGCTCCTGCTTCAGACTGAGATGCAAGTCTCTAAAACAGGTTAAAAGGGGAAGTTTTCATATGTTCAGAATTCTGCATCTGGTTTCTTCTCTTACTGATGGAAAGAAACACCATGAGAGAGATCTGATATGAGTTTGGGGGCTTATTGAGGGAGGTCAACATGGAGGCCATGCTGAAAATTTACTGCAACCTCATTTACCCACTTGCTCCCATAAGTACAAGTGAATAAAAGACTAACTCCTTACAAAGTCAAGGCCTTGGCTGTTATGGGCCAGAGGACCAAATCTTTGACAATGGAAGTGCATAATAAACAGGATCTTACAGTATGAGTCAAAGAGCAGATTTTCCCTACCACAACAAGGAAAACTGCAACAACCAGCTTCAAAAGGATACCTGCACAAAAGCCCAGGTATGTGCAGGGTGGAGATGGATTACTAACACTGTCACTGTGAATAATATATTTTGAGCAGCTGAACTAGAAGAGGAAAGATCAGAAAATCAAACAAAAAATACACAAGAGATAGTACCAATGAAGTCTGATGCTTTACAGATTTGTATCTAGGGCATGCATTCTCTACAGCCTCTCCATCAGGTCACCAGGACAATCTCTCTCCTCTGTCAAGCTACTGACTTTCATGAAACATGTAAGACTCTACCTTACTTTCATTATTTGGTCAACCAAAAGTTATTTCCATGACAGACGAGGATATTTAACCTGCTCTGATCAGGAAGGAATCAAAAATTAGGTCAATGTTAAAATTACTGTTTTGATGTTAACACTAAGCAGCACTTCGAAAATATCACAATGAAATAGTATGGCATTTTAAAAATAATAATGAAAACCACAGACTCATAACACATAAAAAGTGTTAAAATGAGTCCTTATTAATGAGAAGAAAAAATCAAAACAGCAAACTGCCAAAAAATGGCACTGTCTAGCTCTTGGCAGAGTGTCAGCCCTACCCTGGAAAATGATAAAAGAAAGTGAGAGCTCGTACCGTGTCAAAAAAGAGAAGACCAAAAATACCTTAAAAGAAATCAATGTGCTGGAAGATTTGAAGAGGTGAATGATCCTTTGATAGGACTTACTCAGGTTTTTTTCCTTTTTTAATAGTGTCTGGATGGAATCTACACCAGAAAAGGTTCAGGACTAATTGTGGGTTTTACTCAGAAAAGACAGTTCTTCACAGGAGAAAGAAATAAAAAGCTCGAAGCAGTGACCTCTTCATTCTTAGTGTAGCACAGATCACTCCAAGTTCACTACACTCATACTCCTCCACAGCTACATTTCCCAGGCAGCGTAATCTCTAAGTAATCAAAGCCCCTTCCATTTGTTAACTAATTGCCCTTCACACAGATATCTGAGCTAGAAATATGCCTGTACTACAAAAGTAGAACACTCTTACAAGGTAATGACTGCTGGAGATGGCAGAAATGAGACTTTGTGTTTCTTCTATGTATTGTTTGAGATGCTCATGTCAAAATCCTCTTCCAGGATAACTAGTATAGTAATTAATTCAGGAGTAACAACTTCAGCAGCTCTAAAAGGACTGCTGGCAGAGACACAGATGTGAGCATCCTGCCATAGTCAACACCTGTCAGGCTGCACCTGAAGTCCTGTATGCAGCACTGGTCCCTACAATTCAAGAAATATGCAGCCGGAGTGTAGAGAGTCCAGAGGAGGCCCACAAAGACAAACAAAGAGATGGTGAACCTGCCCTACAAGAAATGACTGAAGGAGTTTGGTGCCTTTTCCCTGGAAAAGACAAGGCTCTGGGGATGTCATCATGGTACTCCAGTACTTTAATGACAGCTACAAAGAGGATAAAATCTTCCTTATCACAAAGACCCACATGGAGAATACAAGGTGCAGTGCATACAAATTGCATCAAGAGAGGTTTCCTGTTAGTACAGGAAGAAATTTATTACTGTAAGAAAAATCATTCACTGGAACAACCTCCCCAGGGACATGGTGGAGTCCCCATTACCGAGGGTTTTCAAGATTGGATTGGACAGGGTACTCAATAATCACATCTAGCTCTCATCCCATCTGATCTTCTAAGACGTGCTGTCCTATGATTCTGTGATTCTAGGAAAATACAAGTTTATACTAGGATTCCTTCTGTTACTTTGACTGTAGACATCCCATATCAATTGCAGCTTTTGTATGTTTGAACATGCAACAAAAAGATGGTGTCACCTGTGAGGCCTCATTCAACCATGATTCAATCTAACTAAAGAAAGAGACTGAAACCTCCTTCCTTCATTCCAACAGAAATAATCTATGCTGAACACATATGTTCTTTGCACTGACATAGCCTACAGAAGGCAAGGTATTACACTTGAATAAATTGCTTTCTCAGAGAAACAATTTTGCCAACTCATTTGGCAGATTGCAGAAAGAAAGTGACCAAAGAGAGAAGGAAGCAGAATGTCATCTGCACACGCATATGACATACTCAGCAAACCTTTAGTACTATGACCTTTGATACTGCTGTTGTAATATGATACTGCTTTTCTTGTAACAGGGGTATTTTAATCCGATACATCTGAATGCATTTGTGTCTTACTGATTGTAGGAGTGGTCCTTTGCACAAATCAAAACTGTAATAAGAAGCCAAACCAATGTTTCCAATTTTAAAATGTAGTCATGACCCAGATGATGTGAGAGGGCAAAATACTGCTTCAAAAGGTGTTGAAGGTGCCTGGCACAATTCTCTCCAAGGAGAGGAAATCAGATATGTGAAAGATATTCTTTATGCACTGAGCAGCACTATATGCCCATAAAGGCCCATTCAAAACAACTTTGATGGCTAAATCTTTGTCATTTATCTCTTTTAGTCAGGGTGATTAAATTATTTTTCTTTTGAATCAACGAAATTCCTTCTAATTTAATTTCTCATCTAAATTGCTATAATAACAAAAAATTTTAGATGAACATGGCAATCAAAGGTAATAGACCAAGATTATCAAAACTGTAAATAAACTGGCAATCTAATTTTTTCAATAGCTAGCATCAGAGATGAATTGTCAAAATAAATGTGGGGGTTTTATATTTCCTGAATGTTTCTTTGCTTTACTGAGACTAGAATGAGAGGCATTCAAATAATGGCATGGACATGGAAAGTAATAGAAAGAAAGACAAGAAAGAAAATCTTGGATGAACCCCTTGAACTTTGGATAACTGAAATCTTAATGTTAACTTTTCCATGTCTAATTTTGGAGAGCTAAAATTGAAATGCCCCAGAGCTTGGGCACCAGAAACAGTCATTGCAAATAAAAGCACTTCCTTTTCATTTTTATTTTGTAAATTAACAGCAGTATGGTTCTGCAGTAATCACGCATGAGCATGGACTCCACACACAAGCTGGAGATGCAAAGTCGTTTATTGCGCAGCCAGAATTCCCCTACATACCAGAACACAACAGGATATAATATCATATAAACAGGAAAGATGTTCACCACAGTGTCCCCCAATCACCTGGGGCAGTGCACAGACCTTGCCTATTATGTTAACAGGTAAACCATACCCAAGAAGGTCACAAACTACAACCATCACCTCTCACAGGTCCAGCCCTGCCCACAAACCACAATCCTCTCTCCGCCCATCCCCGGTGACCTGGATACAGTCCCAGGGTCACCTCCGGGCACAGGAAAGAGGCTCTCTCTCCGGCCTTCAGGGCCTATCTCTCTATTACCACATAGTGTAGCCCAACATGGTTCACCATTGACTGTGCCTCTAAAAACCACTTATAGTTGTGCAGAGAACTGTGACAGTAATTTAGTTGAAGACAATGTGAGATGCAAATCTCTGAAGAATAACCTCTCCTCACCTTTTAATTTTCTTTGATTGCAATTTTCCACAAATTTTGGAAATGTTGGCATACCTTATAATATCTCTGAGAAGTACATTCAAATATAGATTTCATGTGCAATAGAAGGGAAGGTTGCATGCAGAAAGAAAAAAAAAAGGAAAATATAAAAAACCTGTGTTTTCTGGAATTCATCTCAACCCATATTTACATGAGAAAACTAGTCATTCCAGGCTCAGATTATAATGAATTTTGAATTAAAAAATCTTCCAAAGAAGGTTTTGCACAACCCATCATAGATATCTACTCAAGGATGAGATGAACCACCTTTTGGAGATGTTCACTAACTGAAAGAGAGACTGAAGGCAATCTGGTACAATATCTTCTGACTTTTAGATACCCAAATTGAAATCTACATATCACAGCATCAAGCACATGAAAGAGGAGTGTGTCCATCTATCCATACTTAAAACAGATCCCTTGACGTTTGGCATCTTCTTTTTCTGGATGTTTCCTTGTTGCCTGTGGCTGAGGTTCAGCCCTGTGCTAATGTCCACCAAAGCTATATGCTTTGTGTGGGGACACACAACACAGCACATAACCTCCACCAAAATACTATTAGTTTACAAGAAGTCCTCCAATGAGATCAATCTTTTAGAAAATGAGAGAGTACTGTTTAAACATAGTAGTTCCAATAACACTGAGTCTCTCACTGGACAGCGTAAACAAATTTTGGAGGGAGGGGAAGAATGTTCCCAGCAGTTGCAGCATTTCACATGTAAACTTGTGTCTAACTGACTCTTATTAGCAGGCTGAAATCAGTTTCTGGATCAATGCTTGTATTTTCTGGATTGCTCCCCTAAATCAGTTAGTCTTTCAGGATGATGTAAACCCCTGGTATTAGTGGGCTTTGTTCCACACTGTGGAGGACCAAACATCTCACAAGTAGAGACTGCCACAACTAACTTTGAGAGTTTACAGGTAGGATCACAAGAGCTCTTTTAATTAAATTAGAGCAGTCTAAGAAGCAGATGTACTCAGATACTCATTTCAGTCCTTGGATTTGGGATTACAGACCTCACAGGAGAACAATGGAATGGAGTGTGGATCCACTTTAGTACACACTCACTGAAATGTGCACATTTAGTTTGAATTGCTTTCAGCAGTGACTTATCATTGGAATAGATCAGGTATATTGATGTTGTTTCTAATAAACTCTTGTGTTAGCTGGGAAACAATTTCTTGCTGAAAGGGGCTATTTCTGGAGCCAAAAGCTGCTTCAAAGGGTGAGGGTGTGGCTTGACAATGACACAGCCTTGTAACATCACTTGGAAGGTTTGAACTGCACTCAGTCAGGCATATCGTGAGCAGCACTCCCAGATACCCATTCTTCCCAGTACTGATCAGTAATAAACAGCTGAATTTTGGGAGAAAGGTAGTGTTTTTAAATACCACAGCTGTTTCTAAAGTGAACATGATTTTCTCTTGTAAAACACATCAGATTGTTAAAACTGATAAAACTTTAAAACTGCAGAGCTCCACATTTAAGGAGCACCTTATTTTTGAATGGTGCCACTGCACAAATAATGTCAATTTTCATATGCACAAAGATTTATTAGGGTGGTTCATAGCTGGTGGCTTACATCAATTATAAGAGTGCAAGTTACTTCTCAGGTAGAATAAAACCAGGGTGGTGGAAGGAGAGTTCAGGGAGGGAGAAAGGGAAAGGATAGAAAGCAAAAGGAGGAAAGAGAGAAAAAGAGGGAGAGGAAGTGTGAGAGGAAGGAAGGAAACAAGCTGTACCTGTAGCCAGATAGGAAAAGCAGCAACAGTCCTCTGGATTCTCTCTCCAGTGCAGCAGGTAGCAACACTGAAGATGTCTGGAAGGATGATTTCCATCACACTTTTCCCCTTAGTACTTTCCATTGTGATTTGTTCAAAGTCCCTGTTACTTGTTTCAGTTTATGATATTGTTAGTACTGATTGGAACATTTCAATTAATGTAAGTACTGCATAACCATTGTCTGTTAAGTTCATATGCACAAATATCATTGCACAATATTTATCTCATCTTTAAATAATGCTATTGACCTTGCTGTGATCTGTGTTTATCTCTGCTATAAACTAAAATCTGCAAAGCAAGAGGAACAGGAAAGTGGCAAGAGGGAGAAAAGGGTGCAGATCTCATGCTGGTGGTAGCCACCTCCCATGAGAACGCAGCCTAACAGCAATACAGAGGTCTGTAGGCACAAAGTCATGGGACCAAAGACAGCAGAATAACACATGGGGAAAATACTGCCACAGTGACTATGGAAAAACAGTGCCCTGGCATTTCAGAGGAGAGATTGTATCAGTAAAGCTGAGATACAAAACAGTGCTGTGATACCAACCATCTTCAAATCAGAACAGGATTAGCAGAGAAAGGGTTGATTTTCAGTTTCTTCTGTGAGAAAGACTCCCCTAGTCGCAAGAACATGACCCTGGAATACAAATATACAACACAATATAATGTCAACAAACAGATCTGAATTGAGTCTTCCCTTCTCTGATGGAAAAAAAAAAAAAAGACAAAAAAAAAGAAAAAAAAAAAAAAAAGGACCCAAGCAAAAAGTAATAATAAATGAACTTGCTGGCATACATCTGTGGAGTGATGTAGATTAAGTATTGTCTATGAGAAGCAACCATTAATATTTATAAAGAAGCTCAGCAGCAGCTGCCAAAGGATGAAGGGAATGTTCAGAAAATTTCAGACTGGCAATAAAACAAGTTAAGGTTATAAGAATGGCAAGTTTGCACATGAAAGCAAAATGTATCAATTTACTGAAGGTCTTGTAATATATGTTCCTCCACATTTCCAGTATTCCTACACTGAGAGTGAGCAGATATTTTTTTGAATAAACCATTGCACTGAGATCTGACAGGTTTTGGTGACCTGGGAAATCATTCCTGGGAATCTATAGTGAAGTCCTTCAAAATATATCAAGAAGCTTAACTAAAATACAGTCAAAATGAGTCCACAGACAAATCATTCAACAGTAAAATTACTCAGGCAGTAAAAAAAAATGCACAAAATTGTCCCCTCTTTCCTACAGAACTGCTTCTTGTTGCAGACACCGTTGATGAGTGCTCAGATGAGATTCCCACAAGATATGCAGCAGAGGGAATATTCTCCTTTATAAATTGTTCCATGCAGTAAATTTTATATTTAGAAGTTTTATAAACTGAAAGTACTGAAAGGCTTTTGCTGTATGAAACACAGTGGAAAAAAATTGTTCTGGTGTGAAAAAAGTCACAAAGAAAAAGTCACAAAGTAAAAGTCACAAAGAAAAGCAGCTGACACCAAAGCTGAAGAAGGGGTCACTTCCTCTTGCTGTCAGCAGCAGCATGTCCATGCTAACACGTTACTACACTTGAGTCTCAGGGGTTCTTTTATTCATGAAAAATTAATTTCCATGTTTTTAAAAAGCTATAATTTTTCCTATTCAAACCTTTCATTTCCATTTAAACATGTCTTCAGGCATAAAGGCACGAGTCATGTTTGGGCTTTTCACCCTGGAAACAAGCTAAGAACATGGACAGAAAAACATGCTTTTGTATAGCTTGACATTTTTCCTGCCTCACCTGCTGTGCTCATACTGTCTGCTTCAAGCACCCATGTTCTGTCAAAGGACCACATTCTCACCTTGCTCTGTAGCTACGTTTTGCCCCCAGCATATCCCATCTCCAGACACAGACCTCAGGCTCTCCCGACTGCACACAACTGCATCCAGAAAGGGAAAATACTGCCAAGGACATCAGAGCAAATTTCTCATTCTCCCTCAGCAGTGATGAACACTATCAAAACTTGTATCTGAGAGGAATAATACAGGGCTCTTCTCAAATCATATTGTTTTCTGAGCTAGGGTCAAGTGAAAGCCAAATTAAATGGATTGTTACAAGAACTGAAATAAAAACTGAGTTGCTGTAACATGATCTCTCCTTCAGAAAGATTTCAAGGCAAGATAATTTTCATGTCTGACCAAAATTACTGGTTTTGGCAGCACAATTCTTTTTTTTTCTGGGAGACCATGAAGAATGCCAAAAATACCATAAAAATAAATAGATGCAGATCCAGGACAAATGTGCAACTAAGAGATATTAATACAATTAAACTTTTGTCTCCACAAACAAATGGCATCAGAAATGGGTTTCAATTGCAATAGTTTTAGGCAGATGAGATCGATTTGTTTCCCTGTAATGCGTACACCTGAAATACTTGAAAACAAAATATAATACCACTTTGCATTTCCAGGGTCCTCAGCAAATAGCACCCAGTGTCTTGACACCCAGATGGATAAATTATTGTATCAATGGCACAGTGATAGAGGCAAAGTAACAGAGGCAAAATCTTAGATTTTGGCAGATGCAAAGTTATAAACCAAGAAAATACTGATCTATTCTTGACAGGCATGAATGTGAAAAGATTTATACATCTTTTCAGGGTGAAATACACCCAAACAGAGATGCATTTGATCCCTTTGTTACACATCCTAAGTTCCAATTGCCTTCATTTAATTTCATTTCCTCCACCTATGAGGACATTTTCAAATAAGAGCACATACATTCAGGTCAGTACATACATCCTGTCAGTATCAATGAAAAATCCTCCTGTACCATGGAAAAATACCTACTCCAGTCTCTTGGAGACAATTTCAGTGGCTTGGAATTGACCATATTTGATCAGAAAGAATATCTCCAAAAGAGGTTAAAATAACTAATATATCAATATTTATGATTTCCCAATTTTTGAATCTAGTGAGAAATATCCTACGAAATCTTTGCTAGAGCAATAATAACTGAACTAAATATAAATGACAGATCCATAGCTGATAACAGAAGAGATTAGAAAAATAAAACAAAACAAAACAAACATCAGTAGAGCCAGAAAATCATCAGGCTGTGAATATTTTCTTTTGAAGACCATCCCACATTTGGCTAGGTAGTGATGAGGATAATCTCGACACAAACTGCAAAAAAGGAAAAGGAACATCTCCTCTGCATTTAGTCACTTACATACAGTGACCAAAATTTTATTCCACTAAACACATATGCACACAGACATGAACACTAGACTACAAGACTTTAAGGACTTCAAAATGAAATGGTTAAATGGACTAGCATATGCTAATCTGCATAATCATAATGCACATCATGACACACGTATTTGTACACAATGTAGAAGCTTGTATCTTTCTTGTGCCTGTAATAGGGATTAAATTCAATGTATGATTGCTGCTATTTTTTTCTGAGATCTGTGTCATTTGGCACATTATCAAACAGAGTTCAAAAGCTGACTGTTTGATGATCAGCTTAAAGCTTGAGGTGTTACATGCCAATCAAACTTTGCATTGAACATGGAAATTCTTCATAGACTTCCTCTATAGTGTTTGTCTTTCCAGTATCTGAGCATTGCATACATACAATTGCATTTTCACAGCATCCTATGGAGATAGTGGATGTTATGAGACCTCCTTTACTGATGTGGAGCTGAGGTACAAGGAGAACAAGACTAGAAATAGACACTAATTTTCAAAGCCTGGTTTGAGTTGCACATTGCTTGGGTTTTCAAAGTGCTTATCCTTATGCAAAAAATTTTACCTGTAAAACATACAGTACACTACTTACGCTAGAGCACACAAAGAAGGAAAAATGATTTTACCTGTAAGCTTTTGATGTTATTTCAGATTATCTGAACTTAGACCTTAAAGTGTAACAATATAAGAACTGAAACCCTGAGTTCAGCTATGGCAAGTGAGTGTAAAGAGCTGAATGCCAATCAGAAGTGCCCAAAGTAGCCTGCGTTGCTGAGGAAGACATGGTTACATCGTGTACTATTTGGAGTTTCCTAACAGTCGTAAATCTCTTGGCTAAATATATCCAAATAGTTTTGTCCTGTGTTTTCCACTGTGTTCTAGTGGGAAATGATTAAGTAATAAAAGGTTGCCAGGGAGCCATATTTTACTCCACTGCTTTCCTGCAGAGATTCCAGTGAGAGATCTCATACATGGTCTCACTAAGGACTGTTGAGGAAGCAAGGTAAGTCTACAATGATGCATATTCCTATGTGAAGAGCCAAAGCCTTGCATTTTATATGATTTCCTAATCCTAATTAACTACTAAACAGCAAATCATCTACAACAATCTGCAACACTTTTAAAACCATCAATAGGTGGTGTTCATCATTATTTTAAATTCTGCACAACAGCCTAATAATAATAACGGCAGTCAGAAATAAAACAATAGTTATTTATTTAAATCATTGACTGCAGAACTGTAATTATACAAGTAGGCTTTTCTGCCCTTTTGAGATAAACTCTCAGGGTATAAAAAAGATCAACTTGTATGGTATCTTACTTTTGCTCTCAATTATTTCTAATGAAATCTTTCTAATAAGGATGCTCAATTCAAATAGACTTTAGTATTCTCCACATCAATACCTTTAAGACAGGAAATATTTTCAGATTATAACTGTAGTTGCACTGCCCAGTTAAACTCTGAAAAATTATATATCATATCTATGCTGTTCATGTCAGTGCCATAGGCTAATAAATAGTGCATTTTTGGGATGCTCACTGTTTTGGCCAAGCTAGAAATTTAGTCAAGCTTTAGTCATTCAGTTTCTAGTTAAACATAACAAATTAACTTTTTCTACAATTCATCACCCATGCAACAGAGATATTTATGGAATGTTTGAGGAAGATTTTTTTCACACATGGGAGGTACTCCTATGGATATTCTACTCAAAAACAAAGAAAAACTATTTGGGGATATGACAGTTGAGGGCAGCTTTGGGCTGCAGTGTCTACAATGTGGACCCTGAAGCAAGTGAGAATGCAAACAGAGTAACTAGTGCAAGGGTATAGGGAAGATGAAGCCAAATGCTTCCTGAAGGTACTCAGTGACAGGATGAGAGGCAAGAGTCACAAGTTAAAACAAGGCAAATTCTGAGTAGATAGACAGAAATATTTTTAACTCTGAAGGTAGTCAAACACTGGGAGAGATGGGCCAGGTATTTTGTGGAACCTCTGTCCTTGGTCCTGAGCAGTCCAACATAGGTTGGATCCACTCTGGATGTGGCATGGGACCACATGATTTCCAGAAGGCCCTTCCAACCCAAATTAGTCTAAAATCTGTGACCCTGGACTTTAGGATAGCAGAGTTATGCTTGTTCAGGGAAGTGTTAAAATGGTTGTCCTGGGAGGCTATTCTCACTGGCAAAAGTGCCCAGGAGAGCTGGTTGATGTCAAGAACAATTTCCATGATGTGTAAGTACAATTCATCCTGGTTTGCAAGAAAATAGGTAAGACAGAGTAGAAAACCAGCTTGGCCAAACAAGAAATGCCTAAATTCCTAATTGAGATAAATAATTACCAGACTGATGACCAGAAAAAGGCAAATGCTACACATATCTTCAAAAAAACTGGCAAGAAAGGGGATTTGGAGAGCTATATGATGGTCAATCTATCCATAGCTCCAGGATGATTCTAGAGCAAATCAACATGGTATTCATTCTACATGAGATAGTTTCAAATTAGCTGTGAGAGTTGAGAGGTGAAAGAAAGGAAAATCATTATTCCCTGGAAACTGAGGCACCAGGTGACTAATGATTTCTTAATTTTTAGCTTCTTAAGGGTTGTGGATGTCTAGTTCCCATCCATTTAAATAGAATCTGAGTTAAAAAACATGAACAAAAACTCTGTAAACCCTACCCTGATGGGATTCCAAAAAACCTTCTTGGAATTTAATGTATCTATTTTTTACAAGTATTTGAGGTAGCATGTACATATATGCCTATGTCTGTATCTGTCTGTGCACTCTCTGGCTTTCAATAAGCAGCCTGCTCAGCATATCTTTGCCTGAGTTGGATTTATTTGTACTGCTCTGTAGAATATCACATAATCCATTTACAGGACAGTGTGTAAAATTTTGGGTAATATACAGGCTGAACAGTTTATCCTTATGTGCTTACCCAGACATGGGCCCTTTGAACTGTTCAGCTTGCTCTACTGACTTAATTTTCTAAACGTCATCATCAGCTGTTTAGATTTGTAGGACACCACAGGCAAATTTTCCACAGCAATTTCAGAGCAAATGGTCTCTGGGAAATTCACTCTTTGTGGGTATTGATGTTGTCCAAACCGTAGGTATAGGCAGGCTCCAGATTCCATTGTCACCCATTAGCCATGGGCTCTTCTCTGACCATCCCAGAAATACTGAATGCCAAAGCTGTACTCACTCAGCCACTGTTCCTCACACACCTGTGCATACAAAGGAGACTTACAGCAGACATACACAAAATAGACTTGAAATCACTAGAAGGTTTGCCTTTTTGGTTGTCCAATCTCCCAGTTTCACTCTTTCCTCTCAGTCAAGCCTATAATCCATACAAGGCATTACTGCTTGGAGTATGACTCATATCTGTTTCCACAAAAACCCCAGTGAAGATTTCATGTAGCACTGACAGTGAAATGAAGTAAGCATCTTCCTGGTGTGTGCTGTAGATTAAATGAGAGAAGACAGACTAACAAAATATATCTGAAAGACAGAAGACCTCTCCGGAGATGTTTTGGGCTTATGATCTAAGACTCAGACTAAGAATTACAATGAAGACAAGAATATAGTAGAAGGCAGTCAAAAAACAAACACAGGCCAAAGAATCTGATTGTAAATAGGTTGACTTTAAGCTAGGAAATTTTAAAAAACTGTGGGTGGAAGGAACAAAGAAAAATCAGTAGCAGAGGCAGCCTCATTCTCCTAAACAAACCTTGGCTGACTGAGTGGGAGGGACATGATTTGGTGGACTTGGCAGTGTTAGGTTAGAGGTTAGACTGGATGATCTTGAAGGTACTTTGCAACATAAAATGATTCTATGATTCTGTATAAATCACCAAAGCCATTATTTTTGCTGTTTAAATGAAATAAAAGTTTTAAATACTTATCATACTTCCTTTGTTCACAATTCTATCACAAAGAAACAAAGACAAGAACAAGAAATGATCTGTCACTTGGTTGTCACAAGGATATAGCCATCTAAGTATCACTCCTCCTTTCATAAAAATTTAGCCTACTTGTCAATCAGTGATAAATGAGTCCACTTCTATGGCTGTCTGCCCCTGTTACAGAAAATAAATGCTCTGTCTCTCTCTCTCCTGTCAAGTCTTTCTCACTGAACATTTAGTCTTATCCAGACAAAAAGCTCACTTTTATCATCCACAGTATTAACTTTTCTCACTCAGGGTTTATGTGGACCCCTAAAGGTATCCTGCCTACTAATCCCTTACCCATCTTGCTGTGATTTGGGGCATTTTTGAGATGCCTTTGATATCCCTCTGTGTGTGTAGCAGAGAAGTAATACAGGGCAGCCTCAGTAAACTATATTATTTAGCAAACCTGCCTGCTGTGAATAGTTAACAGAAGGGTGATTTCTCTGTAAATGATCTCCAAACATTCAAGATTGTCTCCTGCCCCTTCCCTCCACTGTGCCCCTAACTGCATACTAAACCTTCCAGCCAGGACTCCTGTGCCACTTCTTCCGCAGGGCTGTGCTTCCGCACCCTCACCAGCCTGATTCTCCAGCCATCCAGGCAGAGAAAGTGCTGGAGGGCAACATGGCCATTTCTCCTATTTGTGGATACAAGGACACCAGTGCAGAGGTAGGAAGGGTGAGGAGAATGTGGTGTCCTCATCCCCCTGCCTCAGTCAGATGTGCCTGGGTTCATATCTGAACTAAAGACTGGAACCAAAATAAAGCACTCCCAGATACAAGAGCAGAGCTGTGGTCTAAATTAAATATTGGCTTCCAAAATACATACCAAGCACCATGAATTTTTTTGGGCCATATTCAGACAATCAGGCACAAAGAGTAACTCCAGAGAATTGAATGTTTTCACTTTATTCACTAAACTTCTAATCTAGCAGTGTGCAAGTAGCAGGTCAGCAGTAGTGATGAACTAGCTCTCAGAATGCATCCAGACCAATCATCCCATCCTGTAAAATCCTTGCTGACAAAACCCAGAAATAAATAGAAATAGCATAAATTGCAGTCTGAGAAAAAAACAAAACAAAAGGCTTTATACATCTGAAGGATCCCTAAAAGGTTTTCCACTACATTGTCAGAACTTTGCGGTATTCCAATAAATAATTCACGTAACTCTAGTTCAAATGCAAAAATAAAGATTAAGTCATGACTAAATCCATGGCAGCAGGAAGATTCTTGACAACTTGTGTATTGGTATAAATTGAGTGTGCATGGGAAATATAATAAACCAATATTATGGTTTTAATGAGTGAAAAATAGACTATGTGAACTTCCTTAAATTCTCCATATGTAGGCCTTGCCTAGTTACTAAAACAGGGCTTTGAGTTAAAAATAAAATGGAAAAAGTTTATAATCTCTACTGTTTACTCTGCTAGAAGAGTCCCTGAGAAACTTGAACTAATTGGACCTGTTTCGAGCAGGGGTTTGGACTCCATCTCTTCCAGAGCTCCTTTCTTCTTGTAGACAGTGAGCCCATGGCACCAGGGATTATAAGAACCCCCTGGAGCTAAGTGGAGAAATTCTCCCCAGGTTAAAGTGACTAAAAAGGCCTCTCTCACAATGCCCTGTTCTGTTACAGAAATGTACCCCGGTTCTGTCTCTCCTATTGGCCCGTTGGCCTCCCCTGCCCCTTTCTACCCTATACGGCCCTAATCCAGAATGTTCTCCCTTCCCTGTTTCCCCATTCACCCTTGTCCCTTAGTCCCTCCCTCACTGGTTTCCTATTAGTTCCCACACCTTAGCCCCACCTATGTACTGCCCATACCCTCAGCTCTCCCCACCCCCGTATTTAAGTTCGAATTCTATATGGGTCTTCGTTTTTGTCACTGCTCCTGTTCACAAGCAGCAATGCTGGAATAAAGGCTGCAGTGGATCTGCACACAAAGNCTAACATAAATAATTGTATGATTCTATGATATAGTATCTAGACATTTCTCATTTAAAGTTAGTATAAATCCTCAATTTTTGATGGGCATGTTCTTCATAAAGGAGCAGTGTCCAATGCAAGATGAACAAATTCCTGGAGGAAATGATTGCATGTTGCAGTGTAGGACTTACCTCTCAGTGATGTGCTTTCTCATTGAACTATGGTGACTCCCAGTAGATGCATTTCCTGTGGGAGGAATATCAGGCCATTTTCTTTATTATAATATGAAGTACCTGTGTGCTAAAAATTATCAGAATCCTCAGTTCATACAGCTAGCATTCCACTTGGTATGACAAATTTCAAAACATGAAGGCATTATTTATACCCAGAGGCTTTTTAATATTATTCTTCCATAAGACATTTATGATTCAGCTATTGCCTGGTTATTAACTCCTTGCTTATTTACATTTGAAGTCCAAGAAGTTTTAGTTCATAATTCTTTTCACACAATGCAGGTTTTAAAAGCTATTCAGAAGGACAGTATACCAAGCAGAAATATCCTTTGGAAGCTCAAATGGCTGTAACAGTATAAAGGAGGCACAAAAACTGACACAGACTTAGTTCTAGAGAGGTTATAATGCTATCTGTATTTCCAGAGTGACCTCTCATCTCTGGTCTTTTCAAGAGCTGGTATGAGGTTTGGGGGGTGACTACCCAGACAGTGATCCCAAATCATTTTCAAATCTGTGCATGCCAGTTCTTTTGTATTTGGTAATACATTGGACCAAGTGCTTTCTCAGAGACTGAGTCGAGTAACTAATGTGTATTTTTTTAAAATAGGACATTGAAAATAATATTGAGATAAATTCAAAATAGAAAGACTCTACTAATTTATTGAAAAATAGAATTGACTAATCATCTTGTTAAATTTTGCAGGTGAATCCTTATTTACTTTAATAAATTGATAGTCTTGCAATGAAAACTGATCATTTTGACAGAGTACAATTTTTTTTCTTACACTTTTTTATCTGAAACATTTCACTCAACTTGTACTAAATTATCCAACTGATTTGATTGTTTCACACAAAGCCAGCAAACAAAATCCATACTAATCTTCTCACAGAGTGTCAAATGAGGGGTTTCCAGGGTCTCCTCTAAATTCCTTTATTATGACACCTACAAACTATAAAAAAGTGCATACTTTACACACATTTCTCTGACAATGTTAAAGGAAATTTAAAAGCAATCCATATTTCAAGTCTGAGGGATAACCCAGTATGGAGGATAGAAGGCAGCTGCTCTGATGCCTACTCAAACCTGCCCATTTTCCTCAAGGAATCACATGCTTGACCATGAATCCACAGCAAATATTCAGTCCTGCTGCTGGTCTTGTTTGGACCGGTTTTTCTGACTCCATCTACAGCCAAGCCTCAGGGTCTCTGCCTCCACAGTGCCTAGTGCCTGAGCTGGCTTCTGATTTCCAGTGCTACTTCTTCCCACCTTGACCTCTCCTTGGTGGTGGAACTGGGGTGAATAACAGTATCCATCTACTGCATTGCTACCAAAAAAATCTAGCACATTCGCAATCAGATTCAGGGGTAAAACTACTCTGCACAGTTTACTTTCTTCAAAGACCAGAGAAAAGCCCTCAGTGTATAATTGGATACTTACGGGTTTGAGAAGCCTCTGCTATTAATTGCCTTTCCATAAGACAAGTATGGCATGCTTAATGAAAACAGAGATGATATATTGGCACTTTTACCTAACACCCAGTTCCTTTGATATCGGCTGGCTTGTTAGGATATTAAAATTAGATCTGAGACAACCTTACTAGCTTCACACTCTTAAAACTTAGTTCACATTTAAGAACACTTCATAGAAGAACTAATGGTTTTGCCATATGAGATGTTTCTCAGAATAAGCCACCAGTCTGCTTTTACAATAGACACATAAATAAATAATGAGATTTACAAGAGTGATTGTATTTGAAACTATGAAGCTAGGTTGAACTTCAAGTACATTCACTGGTATCCTTGGGCCCATTCCTGTTTATTCTCCATGATTATTGTATTCACATTTTTATTTAAAGAATACTTTAAAGGCCCTTACTTCTTTTCCCCTGTCTCATTTTGTTTTTTCTTATCCATTTCAGTCTCACTGTTTTCATATTCAGGAAGACAAATGGAAAGACCTCTAAGAATATAGTATAACTAATTTGTATTTGAAATTATATCTGTAAATTAATCTGTTTTTTTCAATAAACAAGCTAGTTTTTTAAAGACTTACACTTCAAAGGCTGCCTTTTCTAAAAAATCCTGGCCTCTTTCCTTAACTACACCACTATGGGTATCTAAAATACGTATTGTATATTGCATCATATTGCGACTTGAAGATAGAGAGCCATGGGTAGCTGATGAAGGCAAAAAAGATTCACTCTCATTTACTTGCTAGCATTAATTTTCAGTGCAGTGTTGTTCTTTGTGAGTCATGGTTTTGTATCTGGGCTGAAACTGCTGAAGGACAGGACAGCTGGAAGCCTCTGAGTTCGACAGCTGATGTACAGAGTGAAAATCAAATAAACTATGTTAGGAAAACATTCACACTTTCAGATTACTGTCTGACTGAAAAGGATCCATAATTTCTATCTCTGGCCACCTGCTAACGTGGTATTTAGTCTTAAAAAATATGTTGAATATCATATGGAAGGAACAGTGTATCTGTTTATAGAGCACTCAGTATAATCATACTTAAAAGAGTGTTTTAAATATCTTTTTTCATAGTGTATACAATAAGGGGATAATGAAAAGAGTAACTGGTTTATACAATAGTCTCTCTCTCTCTGATAAACACATTAGCGTAGACCAGAAATCTATTTATATGCCCACATATCCCTTGCAGAAGAATGAAATATATATCAGCTCTTCCTCCAGATATTATGTAGAGCATGCCAGGGAGCAGGGCAGCCCCTGAGGATGATTCACAAGGGTTCTTCCAGACCTTTGCATTACATTGAATCCTAGTGTTTTCATCCAGACCTATGATTAGGAGACCCAAAAGGTGGCAGGCTGTTGTCACTCACTAGATATCCATTGGCTCTGACATTCTGATTTAGTCATTGAAACTTTAATTTTGAACAGAACACTATGAAACTTCAGAAAAAATTCCAAGACTCAGGAAAAAAGAGGTACCAGTTGTTCAAGGAGCAATCAACTTCAAACTACAGACATTAAAAAAAAGTAACATAAACAGCTTAAAATTTGAACTGTTCTTCTGCCAAGGAACAAGCTGCAAACTTTAATAGTTATTATGTAATTTGTAGATGTTCTCATGGGCGTAGGAAAAAAATTGGCACAAATGGTTTTGCAATTGTGTCATATAAATTGGCGTTGTTCACTGACCCTCAAACCTACATTTTCATCTCTCTTACAATTTGCTGTTCTGTAGCATGTGTGCTGCAGAAAGCTTGGTTAGTAACTGCCTGCTGTCTACAGTCTGTGCTTCCTTAAATGTATTTGCTTGGTACTGAGACTGGCTGCAAATGTGCCACTCAGTTACACAGCAACCCAACAACTGGCAGCACACATGGATATTGCTGTGCTAATGTTGCATAGCATGGAAATGGCTCCTCAACATCGTTCTGCATGTGACACATTGAAATATTTAACAATATTGTTTTAAAGCCTACTCAGGGACAAATAGTCCCATTTTCCCCGGAGACCACAAAGGAAACCACAGATTTCCACATGATGCACCCTTTTGCCAAACCATGCTTTAGTACAGACAAATGAGACAAACTGTTGTTTATACGGATGTTGTATGATTGAGCAATCACCGTGTTTGCACTTTACTGTATTTTTATTCTTGTAGTAAGTGGTCTAGTCCTAAATAGCTTAGGACATGAAGAAGCTTTTTAAGTACCTTCTCCTGAATGGCAATTTCTCCTTGCCTTTTTGCTAAATGGAAGATATGTTGGTTTCTGTGTCTAAAGGCGCATATACACTTGGTTTCAAATCTTGGATTAGATTAAATTAGATTTAATTGGATTAGATAATTTTTTTTTTAATCAAGCCATTTTTCTGATTTATTGTGTTCATTACATGAAATACATTAAGTACATTCATCTGTGGATGATCTTTCACAGTCTTAGTGTGCAGCATACCTAGGGGTGGGCACAATTGTATTGGGTTTGCATGGGCAGGTTTAGGTAGAAGAAATGCTACAGGGGTGGCTCTGTGAGAAATGTTAGAAGCTTCCCTCATACCCAACAGAGCCAGTGCCAGGCAGACTCACCATTGGCCAGGGCCAGGGCCATCAGTGAGGGCTGTAGCACCTCCAGGACAACATAATTAAGAAGGAGAAAAAAAAATCCTGTGCAACAGCAGCTAGAACAGAAAAGTGAGAATATGTGAGAGAAATGGCCCTGCAGACACCTGAGACAGTGGAGGAAGGGAAGGAGATGCTCCAGCTGCTGGAGCTGAGATTGCCCTGCAGCCCATGGTGCAGACCCTGGTGAGTCAGGCTGTCCCCCTGCAGCCCATGAAGGTCCACAGGGGAGCAGATATTCTGCAGGTCCTGGCAGAGCCCATGCCGGAGCAGGCAGGTGCCTGAAGGAGGCTGTGACCCTGTGGGCAGCCCATGGAGAGAGGAGTCCATGCTGAAGCAGGTCTGCTGTCAGAACTTGTGACCCTGCAGAGGACCCACACTGGAGCAGGCCGTTCCTGAAGGACTGACCCTCTGGAAGGGACCCTCCCTGGAGCAGTTTGTGAAAACTGCAGCTCATGGGAAGGACTCACATTGGAGAACTTCATGAAGGACTGTCTCCTGTGGGAGAGACCCCATGCTGGAGTAGGGCAACATTTGTGAAGAGTCCTCCCCATGAGGTGGAAAGAGTGGCAGAGACAATGTGTGATGAACTGACCACAACCCCCACTTCTCTCCCCTCTGTCCTGCTTGCAGGGAGGAGGGAGAGAATCCAGGTGTGAAGTTGAGCCTGGGAAGAAAGGAAGGATGGAAAGAAAAAGGTGGGGTTTAGGATTTGGGTTTTTTCTCATTACCCTTCTCTGATTTTGATTCGCATTACACTAAATTAATTCCCCAAGCCAACTCTGTTTTCCCCAAGACAGTAAATATTGAGTCATCTCTCCTTGTCTTCATCCTCACCCATAAGCCTTTTATTCTACTTTCCCTCCCTTGTCCAGCTGAGGAGGGGAGTGATAGAGTGACTTTGATGGGCACATGGTGACCAGCCAGGGTCAATTCAACAAACAGTGAAGTGTAAATATTTTTGCCCCCAATGAAAACTCTTCTAAACACATTTCTTTTGACACCAGAGAAGTGAGACACCTTAAAATAACTTGAATTAATAAAATGAACATATTAATTTTTAGAGTTCTGGAGCAATCAGTGCAGAGCTGAATTTTAAAAAGCAGAGCTCAAAACAATTTTCAGAGAAGAATTTTCAGGATTATTTCCATTTAATTTTTCTATTTTTATTATTAGAAGGTGAATCATAATTGATAACTGAAATTATACAGTGCTCATATATTATCTGTGAAGGTAAGGGATATTTATACACTACCAAATTATGACACTTTCTAGCTACTTAGCATACTAACAATATATTTTCATAATGTTCAGTGTTAGAGAAATGTTGAAACTTCTAAAAAAACAGTACTGCTTGCACAATTCCTTTCCCTTACAGATGTAAAATGTTCATGAATAATTTGAATGCAACTCAGTTCTGAGATTTTTGTCTGAATCAACTCTATATTTCCCTCCAGGACACAAATGCATTCATAAACTTGTAATTGATTTCTTAAGCTGAAGGCAGAGAAAATATTTTATCTTTGGAGCACAGTGTAGAAAAAAAAAAATCAGAGTATTACAAGATGGAGCTTTTATCAAATCACAAGATTAAATTTGAACATATAAACACATCTATATCTGGCATGAATATTGTTATTGCAAAATTATGGACTTACCTTAGAAATTGATTTATAAAAGAGTATTCTATAGCTTTCTATGGATAGTCCTTTTGTGCCTCCAGTTATTTTACAGATAGTGCAGATAAGATACTGTATTTATTTTAAATATCAAAGTCTCAAGTTAACTCTTTGTCTTATATCAATGATTTAATTCTCTCTTGCAGCCTTGGCGCAGCTTAAAATTCAATAGGATTAGTCTAATTTTACGTTTATGATATTCCTCTCATCTGCTTTAATTTACAGAAAGGAATCTTTATTAAAGGAAAACCTGAAGCTATTGAATTTATAAACAAGTCAGCTATTCAGTCTGGTTTCTTCATTCCAGTGACTGAAAATCTAATTTTTTTAGTGTCCCCAGGTAATTAATACAAAATTCAACTCTTGATAGCATACAATCCTTGCGTGAATTGCAAGTAAGATGAGCTTAACAGTCTCATTCTTAGCAGAACAAAACCTCTATCACAGCATAATGCCCTTCTCTTGCAGAATCATTTGAGAGCTTCTACCAGAAGTATCAGACTAAGGTGATGTTGCAGGGAAAGGAGTCAAAAGACGACATTTACACATCTATAAGTTGCAGAGATGCAACTATGTGCTGTGTCTTCCTTTTCTCCTCATGGAATAAAGAAGAGGTGGAGGTGGGGAGAGTGTTGGGCCACAGAGCACCTCTGCCCTCTGGACTCCTGAAATAGGCAGTGGGACCCCAGCAAGACTTGTCCACAATGTCAACTTCCATGCACTGAGTGCTCGTTTTGTTGTGCTCATGCCCAGCTGGATACTCAACGCATTGTTTCGTGACACCAAAAAAGCACAGGAAGTAGTAATGCATATGCCTGTGCTAGTGTCTTCAATATGGTCATCACCTAAGATGCTCCTTGATCACTTTGCCTGTTTGTGTGCTTATTGGGCAGACATGGGCAGACAGCCCTGTTAATAATACCAATGGTCCAGTTCTGATCATCTGTTGTCATCACTGTTCGCAACATAAACACAATGCGCTTCAGCCTTACAGTATGCAACGTTAGCGCATGTGCACTCTTAGTGCCATCTTACTCCTGCTTGGGGAGCATTTGGGAGGGAAATTTCCTAAAGACTGTGTACATGCTGGGCATGTGCCGTGGTGTGGGGCGGTGGTGAGTTGCCGCAGCCTTCCGGAAGGGTCCCCAGCCAGGGGAAGCCACTTCAGCGCAGAGGGGCCAGCTGAGGGTGCAGCCACACACACACAGCCCGATGGTGCGGGGCACACGCACACACACTACGAAGGATCAAGCGACAGCAGGCAATGAAGGAGGTGGGAAGAGTCTTCAGTGTGGAATCCAGCAACAGGGTTTATTAGAGGATCCAAGGATGGAGAGCGAGGGACGGAAGATATGATGCTGAAGGAGCCAGGGACAGAAGACAAGATGGAAGGCCGGGAACAGAGACTATATATGGAGAGGAAGGGGCGGGCAGAGCATCAGGGCCAATGGGTTGAGGGCCAGGGGCGGAGCAAGGGTGTGAGGGCCAATGGGGAGAAAGGGAAGGCGGGACTAAGGGGCAGGAGCCAATGGGGGTACAATTCAAAAAGAAACTTCTAGATGTTACACATACATGGAATAGAGGGGTGGAGAACAGGGGGCCAATCTCCAACTGGGGAAAACCAGACATTATAATAATTGAGGCAAGGCCTCTTGGGAGCCTTCAGGGGACTTACCGTAACCTAGAGGGATGTTCATGGCCTAGGGCCATCCCACCAGCGAGCATTCTTTCCTGCAGGCTTTGCCGGCCCATTCTCAGTATCCCTGTGGGGTACAACAGGCATACTTCATCCCATGATCCACAGGAGCAGCTGCAGAGTAGTACTATGGCAGATCCATGGCATTAACTAGTGCATTATGCATATGCATACTAACACTCAAGCAGGAGTGAGGTGGAGGTCAGTCTCTTTTCCGAGGTAAGAAGTGACAGGACCAGAGTAAACGGCCTCAAATTGTGTCAGGGGAGGCTTATATTAGATATTAGAAAAAAGCTTCTCCACTGAAAGAGTGGTTAAGCATCAGAAAAGGCTGACATGGGAAGTGGTGGAATCACCACCCCTGGAAGTGTCTAAAAGGCATGTGGATGTGGCACTTGAGAATATGGTTTACTGGGGAGCATGGTGGTACTAGATAATTGTTTGAACTTGATGATCTTGGTGGTGATCTTTTCCAACCTTAATGATTCTATGAGTCTACAATTCCAGAGCTCTAAGTGTTCGACTTGCCATGATATAATTCCTTTAATACAATCTACATGTAAGGATCATGTGATCCAGTATTACTTCTGTGTGTGAATGCAAACAAAACAAGCCCAAATGCTACAATAATGTTTTTAACCTCATCTTTCACAGCAAATGCATTAAACTCCAAGATTCAGTACTCACAGTTGCTGAGGAAAAAAAAGAACTTTTTTCTGAGGTTTTTCTCATGTATTTTTTGTGAACAGATAGTTACAGCTAAACACATATCATCTCAGAACATGAGTCTTGTCAAGAAAGGATCAGGAATATGAATCACATTCCCAGCAGACTGTAATTTGTACAAAATGTATCAATAAGCAGTGTATTCACATCATGACTCTGCTTGCCAGAAGGCTTGTATTCTCCGTGACAAAGCACAATTTTTCCCATCAGTAAGTCAGAAGCTGGAGCTACTCAGCATTAAATCATTTGAGGCCAGACATCTATTAACACATTTAGAGACAGAGGCAAACATTTCCAATGCACTGTGATAGCAAGCAGATAATTTATTCCTAGTATCTCTTCAAAGGTGGTGATACAGATAATAACTGAACTCACAAATAAGCTGAGGAATACAAGAACAGCATCTTAAAGCAAAAATTTTGATTTAATACCCAAGTAAATGTGTAAACATGAAATTAATTTTTAACATTTTGTGCCAAAATTCATCTTAAGGTAGTTTCATGGAATTCAATGCATAGCAATAATATTGGAACTAAAAATTTATCTGTATCCTTTTAGCTTAATAAAACAGCAGCATCGTATATAAAAGTTGCATTTGTGGTTGAAATCATGCCTTTCATATTTCAATTTCATAACTGGTCTACATTTGTCACACTGTGCTAAATTTGTTTTCTTTTAAAACTTATTGTAGGCTATATGATGATTTCATTTAAATAATAGTGATCATGATCATGATCATGATGATGATAAAGATGATGAAAGTGATAATGATGATGGCAAGAATATCAAGTCTTTCTTGTGTCTCATTATTTGTTACTACAGCGATTGTCTTGAAAAGTGGGCACTGGCATATAAGGAGATGTCTTTCTAATTATATCCACCTCCCCAGCCATAATTTCCAGAGATCTTCAAGTTCAAATGTTTTTGTTTGGCATTTTTTAAAACATCTTCCCCAGATGGTAATGTAATGTTTCCTTCACAAAGTCCTACTGATACCTGTGTTGTTAACTCAGAATTCAGGGGATTTGTTGCTAAAAATCTGGGTAACACACGATTTTAACCATTTTTAGTATACTGAAATGGATGCAAGAAACACAAATCCAAAATTCTGAAGATCTTTCAAAGTGTGAGTCATGGTATAAAAAAGCTCTTGATGAATACAATAGGACTTGAATATGTTTTCACTATATCTCTAGGACAACATTTGGATGGAAAGGCAAGAAGCCTTTTTTTAGAGTTTCATTATTCCCAAAGTTCATTATGGAGATGGATGATATACTTTAGTTATATTAGTTGCTATGACCTAGCACAGAAAGAGTATGCTTTGGTCTGCTGTGTTGGCAAAAAAAAAGGAAGTATGAGGGAATGGGTATGGCCACTTAATTTCACTCAAAGTTTATTCTTTCTTTTCCTCCTGAAGAGTGAAGTGAAAATTAATAAAAATCTTATGGAGGGCTTGTAAAAATGCCCAGAATCTGCCCTCTTAATGAGATGACCTTCAGAAAGTCCCCAAGTGGCAATAGCAGGAGCATCATATAAGCCCAGGGAAAAGACACAGCCTCTATCCTTTTGTTTCAGAGAGGCAAAGTGAAGACAACCTTGGCTACCGTAGCAAGAGATTAAGGCAGGTAGAGTTTGGGAAATATATTGCAGATCATGAGGCCCTACCTGGGACCAGGAGAGCAGAGAGGGACCTGCTGCTGACACACATAGGACTGAAGAGGTAGGATTTGGAAAGGCAGTCAGAGTTTTAAACTGGTAGGATAAATGACATCAGTTTTTCTTTCTGATTTCCTAACAGCATGGTTTCCTTTCAATTCAAATCTATATGGATCAGCTATGGATCATCATAAATAGACCATCACTAGAGAATAAATTATTTGTGGCTTCATTACTGCAAGTAATACAATTCCCATTTGAACTGTTTGCAATCCTGTTTTGCTGCTGTATGAACAATCTGTTTCATAATCATGGATGTTTCCTGTAGATATCCAGGGCATTCAGGCCCAGATCTCTACCTTATAAAGTCAGAAAACGACTTTCTTTTTTTTTTTTTTTCCTCTGAGGAATCCAACCCAAACTGAATTTGCCTAAAAGAACTGAGTAGTTGGGTCATCCTGCTCTGCCTTCGTCAGTTCATTATACCCTTAAGCCAAAAGTAGCTAACATTCATAGCGTCTTGAGGATACTTTTGTCCTGGCCATGTGTTTGATGACTACACAATACAGCCATGTCTGCCTCACAGAACAAACTCTGCCAATTCCAACTTGGGTCTCCACATCACTCTGCCAGCCTTCCCCCAACAACGCAGACACAGGAGTGGTTTATTCGACTCGATAATCAGTTCCTCTTGTCAGAACTAATTATCAAAGTGAAATTGTTGGGACATTAGTTTGACACCATCTTTAAAAATTTTCAGCATTATTTCATTGCAAGATTAAAAAGATTATCACACAACACCTCTATCTTCAGTATTCCCCATCTACAAGAATGTGGACTGGGACTGACTATGAAAATACGAAGCAGTTCTGTAGAACAAAAGAATTATCAAAATATGCTGTTAAGAATGCAAAACACATGTTGATATTTTCCTTTCATTCTACTAGGTTGTTTTTGTAGTTTCTTTTTTCTGTAATAAATCTATACAGAATCGATAGATTACATTGTCTTTGATTCTTCTTATCTGTAGTGCAAAACATAAACTAATAATTTTTAAGTAAGAATCTAATTCATTGTAATGAACTGTGCCTTTGCCAAGTAGTAACAAGACCGTGGAAAGTAAAAAAAAATTCCCACCCAGATAACCAGAAACCATATCACATTGCCAGCATCAACAACAGAGTCATTCATTTTAAGACTGGGAACACTAGGTATTTTTCTACTCAGAATTTATTTGTGTGAGAAAACAGAATCTAGGCTTTGATGAGAAAGGCTTTCATCTGATAATTGGAGTTTTTCATTTTTATGGGCTTCTACAGTGCCCCTGGGGACTCGTACATTTGAGCTACTGATTCTCCCATATGGATTAAACACCCTGGCCAGACTACAGTGTTGTCCCAAAGTCAACCCTCTCTCTTAATGAGATATTGCAATACCTATTGGAAATCTAAATGCAGTGAATTGAAAAAGATGTAGTCCAAAGGAAGACTCAAAATATAGAGTAAAACAAGGGCATGAGGTGTTCAAACTACAGCTTCCAAGAACACTGATGGCCAAATTTACAAAGAGAAAATTTAATTTTATTTTTAAATGTCTCTTTTTTTTTTCAAGAAATAAGAGAAGTCCTGTAAGGAGCACTTTGTCAGGATAAAAAAAAAAGAGAAAAAGAAAAGGAAAAAAGTTACCCAAATGAATCTCCCATCATTTGAAATGAGTTTTGATAGAAAAAAAGCAGACCTGAACCAAACTTCCCACTGAGAGTGTTTGTCAGTGCTACCCACGGGATAGGCAGGGCAGGGCATGCGGGAAAAGGACTTACATCTGGAAAATGCAGCCCAATTCATTTTACTAAGAGAAAAAGCAGGAACACCTGTGTTCAAATACCTCCTGACAGACTGAAACTAAAAGTGCCCATGGCCTGTAGTTTGCACCATAGTACAGTAACCTTTAATTTTCTTTTTAAGAGCGGGACTGATATCAGGGGAAGGAAAATTAAAAAATCAGAAAGAAAGCACTTGAGAGACAAAAATATAAGTGTTTTGAATATTACAGACAGTGAACAATCACCACTGAACTTAAGAAGTTCTGACATTTCATTCAATATCTGAGATACGGACAGTTAACATTGCTCTCAGAATTTTAATGAATACATCAAGCTACTGTTATTTGAAAATCCAGCTCCACCAGATTATTTATAGAGCCAGTAACAAATACATCAGCAGTGCAGAAATATAAGTAGTAGAAGTTATACTTTTAAACTTCTATCAGAGGTCAGATGAGGTGGTGTCAAATGGCACAGCTCCACTGTGGTATCTGAGCAGAATTGTGACTTCCATCAGTTCTGGATCTGGATGACTCTTTGCACACAATCCGAATGCCTGTTTTCCTTGCAAATGAATGCCTTTTGAGGAGTTTTGCTGTCAATACAGTAGTACAGTGACACAGATAATTCCTTGCAGCATTTCTGTTTACAGTGCCTTTCAAGTCTGCATATTAAGTTATGTAACTAAGTACAATCAAAGGAAGTAGAAAAACTAAAAACCCCACCATTAACCACTGGATTAAGTCATAAGGGAGAACTTCACTGAGAGCTAACTGACTGAAAGTCTTAGAAAGTCAGTGACTGACTGTATCAATATCCTATCAATAGTATGGATTGTATCTTGGATATTCTTACCCCAGATAAGGACATTCACTTGAGTTACAGAATTGCTCTAACAAGGAATTTTTTTCTGGAGTAGAATTAATAACTACTAATGAAAGAGACGGGGGAAAAGCAGCAAGAAAAACTATCAGTTGTAATTATAGTAATCATATAATAATCATATAGTAATCCATTGTAATTCATACAGACCCTTCCTATTCCTGTCTGGCTTTGGTACTACCCTCACCCACCTTCTTCCTCTTCCTAACAGCCCGAGACCTGTTCATGTCAGCTGGACTGGGACACAAACTTTTCCCATCATAAAGAACAGAAATATTTAGTTCTTGCCCCCATCTGGTCTAACTCTATATAGGGAATAGAAATCATAGAATATGCAGTCATATCAGCACAGATTAACCTGAAGTATAACTATTCACTGTACAGCAGAACTTCTCACAATGTGATCAGTATTTAGTTTAAATCAATACTTCTTTGACTGCGATTTAAAGACTATCAAACCCCTACAATTTTATATCTTTTCTACTGATATTTGTGACTGCTAGCTCTCAGAAAACTGAAATGTGATGAAACACAATATAATATAGACAGATTATATGCCACTAGATATAAGAGCCACAAAGAATCCCTGGGAATGCAGCTCCATTCTCACCTGAAAGAGCCTTGCTGATATCCCTTCTATACTCCTCTGACCAGATTGCAGACACTGAAAGGAAATAAACAGCTACCTGCATATAACACCCACAAACCAGCAACCAAATGGCATTTTGAGATAAAGATACGCAGATTTATTTTTACAGCAAAGGGAAATATTTGAATTTGAGCCTAAAGGGGTACTAAGGAATAGAATAATAATTGGTTCTCTGCCATTAAATTGCATGCTAGAAAAAATGGGTCAGAATACCAAGTAAAAGTGTACATTCTTAGCACCCACTTTTATTTAAAGTATGTATATGTGTGTAGGGGGTGTGCGTAGGTGTCCAGTTAACTGCTTGCACATGAGGAAATGCATGGAAAATCAAATCCCATGGTGTGAAGCCAAAAAACCTGAACTGCTGCAATGCTGCTGATACAATGGAATTTGAAACTGAAGTAGGTGTTCAATGTCACAAGCACACCAAATTTTTTTTTTAAATTATATTAAGCTGCTTGGCATTTTATACATGTATATAAAGAGTTAATTTAAACCAGCTGCTAGTAAGAGCTGGCAAAAGCTTTTTCTGACTTTGTGCTGCCTTCTCAAGATTTGTCACTGTCCCCCAGTCACACCAGAATGATGAACAATTCAGGGTTCACTCTGAAAACATATTCAAGTTTAATTATGTCAGGCTCCTTTTCAATTGTTTCAATTTGTTGAACCAGTTAGTGGTAAAATTTTACTACTTAGAAATCCAGAATCACAGATGAGGATGTACTTTAGGAAACAAAATATCTAAGACACTTTTATGTATCTTTGTCAGTCTTTACAGGAATTCATTCTGATAAGACAGTGGTGATTGAAGCACTGAGTCAGGCTTGCACAACACAGAAACTTCCTGTATATGCTACAGAACTCCAGAGAAATATATTTTTACAACAAAAAACAAATTTTCATCTTCCTTATCCACAAAATAATGGATGGTGGTAAAATATCGATATGTCTTGTGAACAGGGGGAAAGTAACAAAACAAAAAAAAAGCTCTCAGCATTTATGCAGAAGTACTGTTTTCCTCAGGGTCTCTGTCTACAAGATGAATGCTCCCCGTGAACACAGATTCCTCTTGAGCCACGGTATTCTCCAGCTGCTTATTTGTGCAATATGGAATCTGGCCACAGAAATACATGTAAATCCATGGGTTGGTGCAGCTGTTTAGATTGCCAAGGAGCATGATAATGGTGAATGCCGAACCTAGAACAAAACAATTAAAGGAATAAGAGACTAAATAAAGCACTCTTACAAATAAGTTATATTTTCACAGTCTGCTGCTTTCTGCTGTACCTATTCACATATTAAAGCTAATCTAATTGTAGGAAATTCCCATTTCAACGCAATTTGCAACTGCTGAAGGTATAAAGCACACTTTATTGTGTGCATTTTGAAGTTAAATAGTTTCATATAGCTCTTTTTTGATGTAGCTGCATTAATTTCAAATTCAATTACTAAGCTGTTAAACAGATACAAATAAACACAGATATATCTTTTGACATAAATTTATGTAGAATAAGACTTAAATTTGAATTGACAGGAAGAATTCGTAAAACAAACATCAGAAACTACTGTTTTTATCAGGCAGAACTATTACATTCTTTCCTTCGCTTTTTTACCTCTGAGTTTAGAATAGGTGCATTTAAAGTCGCATATAGAGTCTGCCTTTCACAAAGAGGCAATAGCATAAATTTGACAGGATTATTCTTGTTTACAATATGGTGTTCTTTAATAACTCTCTCAGGCTTGCTTTTTTGGTTAATAAACAGCTGGGTGACAACTTTTGCTTGTTTCATAGTGTACTACAGAGATTTCATCAATATGATTTCAATATTAAAAAACAAAAATCAGATGTCTTATAACAACACAGATCTCGACCACATCTAACAAATATTTAGCTTATTACTTTGAATAGTCAATTGCTGCTTTTCACCTCAAGAATCCAAAACACTGCTGCTATAATACCTAAAACCTCTAAAAGGCTGCAGCCTTGCTGAAGCACATGATACTTTTCACCATGCTGTTCATGAATCTTTAAATTGTTAACCACTCAAGACACACACACAAAATAGACACATGATGTTTTGATCACATAACACAAGAGGTTCCCTGTACCTAATTAAATACAGGAGATAATCAATCCAGGCATTTCTTTTTAATCCTCCTCAAATGACCACAAGTAACCTTCACACAAAAGCAAAGTGCAAACATAAAGCACTCGGCAGCAGTGTGCTAGCCTGCTCTGCAGCTGTGTCTGAGGAGGGAGAGTGGCTTACCTTCAGTCAGGATGCTGGGGAACCACACGGACCACAGCTGCACAATGAAGAAAGGTGACCAACAGAGAACGTACGCAACAACTGTCACCACCGTCATTTTTACTGTCTTGATCATAGCCTTTGAAATGCAGTTCACACTGCTTGCTCGGGATGGCAGGACTTGATTCTGATTTGTTGCTTCACATTCATTCTGTTTTTTCACATTTATATTTCTTCTGATTATTTTGCAAATCTTGACCTGGCATGTGATAAGGATTGCTGAGGGAATGAAGAATATAACTACAAAAATCCAAGTCACATATGCCCTTGGGCCCCAGGGCTGAATAAATTCAACCCAACATTCAAAGACACCTGGAGATATTTCAGTCTTAGAAAAGATAAATACCTGTGGTAGGCTAAGAGTCAGTGCTATAGACCAGCTGGTGCAAATGGGGATGTTCCAGAGAGATCTCTTCTTTTGAAAAGTGACCATAGGGTAGCAAACGGCTTGATATCTGTCCACTGTCATGACCACTATCATGTAAGTAGAGGCAAACATGCCCAGCAATTGTAGATACTTGATAATTCTGCACAAGAAATCTGGCCCTATGAAAACATCTGTAATATCCCATATGAGTTGAGGCAGCACTTGGAAAAAGGCTACTACTAAGTCAGCAATGCTGAGGTGAAGCATGAACACATACATCCTAGACAGCTTCTTTCTTCTTCGCCACAGCACCAGTATGAGAATAAAATTGCCCACAGACGCTGTCAGAAATATGACCCCCAGTACAGCAATCTCTACTTGAGCTAATTGCTCATCTCTTTCTGGTCTTCCAGTAGGGTCTGACTGATTTGTCAAACTCAGGAATCTGTGAGGAGGAGGACTCTCAGTCTGATGTGTGTTATCCTGCACAGGAAATGAAAAATTCTTCATAATGCACAGAAGCTACTCACTGTAGCTGCCACTTGCGACTCAGGTTGACAGCTGTGAAGCACTGGCTGGCAAACAAACCAGCCTGGGTTCGAGTTTCAGTGTATCTTCAAGCAAATCTTCTTGCTCATGCAAACTAAAGCAGTGGGGCTTGGATTGTGATAAAATTGTCTCTTGCTGGCATGCAAAAAGGCTTTATATAGGCTCCCAGCAGACAGAGCCTTATGTAACTGCAGAGCCCTCGGGTAGGCTGCAGGGACAGCAGCCAATGGCAGATTGAGCCACACAATTGGGGGAAATATATAAATAAAAGGCGAACTTCAGAGGCTCAACATGATTCAATTACTCACTTCAGTCAAAACCCGAACTTGTAAATAGCTGTGGCCAGAGTCATACTTAAATGACCTTACTCAGGAGAGTTCTTGCAAAAATTTTTCTACGCAAACCAGAGGAACACACTTCAGGAGAAGTGGGAGGAATGCTTATACGTAAAAAAAATTGGGTCCCTGATCTCAGGCACATGGTAATGGCAACCTCCAGGCTCCTGGGGCACGACCACATCTTAAATGCAGCACAGACAAAGAAATATATTTTTCCACAGCCTTTTTTTGCCTTTTTCTCCTTTTTTTGGAGTCACCTGGTTCTAAAATAAAAAGAAAAATGTACTGTCCCCCCAAAAAAATATTTTTATTTCAAGACAGGGTCAAGACTTAGATATTTTTTCTCAGCAAAATGAAAAATAACACATGTGAAATAAATTACTTTTATTGGGACTGTGAGTCTACTGAGAATTTAATCAAAAAATAAGCGAAAATTCAGTGGCAAATCCAACTGAGTAAAAGGTCTCTATGATGAAACAATATCCAAAGGTCTCTATTCTATTATAGTGCTAAAGTATGTGAGGTCATTTTTCAGTATCTAAACATTTTTATTTTTATGGAGTAAATTGTATCATGAACACAGGAAATGCATTGTTCTTCAACTTTCCAGTATGACTTTTGTATAAAGTTAGTGGCAGGTAAAAATAGAAAATTTTATCTGATTCCATTTTTTTTCTCTCAGCCCTCCCTCTTAATCACAAAAGAGGGATTTAATAAAATTGATTAGTTTAATATGAAAAATAACAGATATTTGTATGCAATCGTATTTGAAGCTAGGTCACTCATATCCTTCTGGTTATAGTCAGGAGACTGGTAATTTAAAGTCTTTCTGAAGAGGAAACCAGTAAGGTGAAAAACAATATCCATGCTGCATATATAGTACATAATACTGCACCTAAGCTGATTAATCACTGTGATAACAACTATATTATAAGACCAGCTCAGGAATCTCACAGACAGACTACCACTTCTTTGCTACTAAAGGTTTTCATGTATCACCAGACAGGTGAAGTGCAAAATTCATAAACAGGATGCTGAGGTAGACTACAAAAGTTTATAAAACCTACATGACCTCTTTTCTCTTTCTCTTTCCCTGTTACATGCCACCATGGGATGGATGTTAATAGCTCATGAAAGGGTAAGACTATGAGAACAGACAACAGAGAAGATGAAAAATCTCAGGAAACTTTTCCACTGACAGCAGCTGTAAGTATCCATAATCTAGACTTGGCTGAACACTGCTGCAGCTGCCCAAGTCCACAGAGGCTTTTCTCTAAGACTGTGTCATAAAGAGTATGAATCACAACTTAATCTAATATACCTGATTTTTTTTTCCCTAAATAAAAGCCTATTTGTAAGAAACTTGGATTCTTGAGGTTGTTTCCTTTTAGTTTTCCCCCTCAATTTGGAATCTATCTCAATTAGTGGGAAATAGGCATAGCAAGACCATAAGGGAACAAATGGGTTTGCCTTAACCCTCACCCTCCCTTCACCCAGCAACTTGCAGAAGAGTAATTGAATTGGTCACAAACCATAAACCCCTGGAAATGCTGCTGATAAAAAACACTGCGCTGGAGAGCAGTTGGGCTGATCTCAGGTTCTGTCTTCTGATGAAGACTAAGTTTCAGGCGTGTGCTCCAAAATCATCTACCTTGACCATCCTCACTCCACAACTTAACAAAAAGCCAAGTGGGATCTTTATTCTTCCAGCAAGATATGAAGTAAACATGTATACTAGGCAGAGCTAGGATTAAGTGTGTTGAAACAGGAACATGTTGAACAGAATATTAAGTTCAGGGTCAGACATGGAAGATAAACATAAATTCATATTTCATTATTTGAAATATCAAGAAATTATATGCAAAAAGACCAGTATATGCAACACAAGTCAGTTCTGGGATACTGTTGGAAGATTAACTAGAATATCATACCAGAAGCACCTATTTGTATGATTTTTCACAATGCATAATGTATGGATAGACATATATTTCAGGCAAATGTGTTTTATCAGCTACAACTAGAATGGTCCAACAAGATCCCTAGGAACATGCAACTCTTCCTCAGTCTACTCATGCACACAGCACACAGTGTCTGGGCAACAGCCCAGGTGTCAGATCCAGCATGTGAACACAGGCTAAAGGGCAAGCACACTGTGAAACAAATAGCCTTTCCTATGTTTATAAATGATGTAAGACTCTGTTGCATCTTGCATATAATCAGTTCAATATATGTAAATGCTTTCATAACTTTATAATTGTGCCCTTTCAATCTTTTTCATCCATGCAAGCAGATAGTCAGGATAATGTTAAATTGAAATTTAATCCACTCTGGGAATATAACTTGCTGAGAAAAGAAAATTAAGATAACAGATGAAAATGTTTAAGTAGCTGTTCTTTTATGCCAATATTGTCCTTCCCCCATTGCCCAGCTTTGCTTCATTCCAAGCTGCATCTGTTCAAGTTAAATTCTTTTCCTAAATCATTTTAATTAACTTCTGCTGAACTTCTCAGTGTGGACGCTCATCTAATGTTTGTTAGTTAGCTAAAGGGAGAGATTCAGCTCACAGACTAAGACTTCAATTTAGCTGTCTGCTCTGACTTTCAGAATCACACAGCCCCTCAAGGCAGGGACAACACTGAATTCAGACCACTTTACCCAGGGTTTGTCCAGTCAGGTCTTGAAAACCACCAAGAGCTTAGAACCCCAAACCTCCCTGGGTAACTGGTTACAAATGCTTATTTTCATAGTGAAAAAGCTTTCCTTATGTGTCACCAGACCCTCCTCTTATTCAGGCCACTTTCTCTCGTTCTTCCGGCATGACCTTAGCAAAAGCCTGGCTCAGACCTCTTGCCAGCATCCTCCTGGGCACTGCGGGGGCGCTGTTAGTGCCTCTGAAGCTGTCTCTCCTCCAGGCTGAACAAGCTACATTGAGAGCACTGTTGAAAATGTTGTATTCAAGGAGTTTGTGATCTTAAACAGGACATGTCTGTTCTACTGAGCCTTGTACTTAAAGCCTGTGCTGACACTGATGAATGTTTTGAAGGAGATGACATCCCAGCCTGTAAGGAGAAAATACATGTGATTATTTGCCCCGCAAAAGTAAAGGCTCCACATTTTGGGAAGAAGGAGGAACCCCTCCACAGATGGCATCTGTGCAGGGGAAGATACACGTAATGTCTGTCTGATGCTGCATAAAAATGGAGTTCCCAGCATTGGAAGGGACCTAAGATTTTTCAACTATCTATATTTCTGGGGTTTACCCTACCTTATGAAAACAGCTATTTTACCACCCTCTTTGTTGTTGCATCCCCTGGTGCAGAGCACAAGCCCAGCTCCTCACTAGGCTACATCTTCCAACCCTCGGATCATCTTCACGGTGCTATGCTGAGCTCACTCAAGCTCATCAACACCTTTCCTGTAGAGGGCCTCCAGCACCAGAGGAAATATTCCATATGTGGTGAGTAGTGAATGCTGAGTTGGTGGGGAATAAACACTTCCCCATAACTATGAATTCCATGTGATCTGTGTGTGTCAAGTCCTATCACAATCTTTGTCCTCCAAAAACTGCAGGAATTGCAGTGCATTGCAGATTTTTTTTGCCAAGCCAGGTGAGGAGTATATGCTGAAGCGGAAATACAGGTATTTTAGGGTTAAGTGCCCTCCACCAGTTTCTAAAACCCAGAAACTGTTTAATTTTTGACAGACATTACTTATTAAATACAACTTGTGAAGGAATAGGTTTGCACTCTTTCACTTTGGAAATGCAAGTTCTAAAAAGTTCCTGTTTAAGAAAAGATCAAGTGGAAAACACTGCTGTCTGCTTTTGATGTAAGAAACCCAGGTCTGCCTCTTTTCTCAGTGAGATTCTGTAGATGTGAAGAGCTAGTAGATTATTGTTACTGCACTTGTCAAGTCATGAAAACCAACTAATTAAGCAAAACAAATTTTTGCATGATTTGCTACATCTTTAGAGGATTTTAGAGAAATCAAAAATTATTTCCTTAGTGCTGATGTGATTCTATTTACTTTCAAACACTAAAATGTAAAAACAGCTTCCATAGGCCTCATAGGGAGGAAAGGACTAGAGTGCACAGTAAAAGATTCAGTTATCAAGAAGATGGTAGAAACATTTACTTCTTAATATCTTTTTACATAAGATACTTACTTAGTAATATATTTCAGGGTAGATAAAAAGACTTAACATAGCACTGCATTGAAATTGCTCTATGGATTGAGAATACGTTTGAGGAGATGTACTAAGTAATGTAAATACATATTAGTAGCATGAAATGTTATGAGAACTGCTTCTGGAATAGTGCAATGGATAGCAAATGGATTATTTCCTACAGCAGATTAGTCAAAGTTACACATGAATACTGTTCAATACTTAGCCATGCAAGGAGACACAAAATGACGAATAGCATCAATAACTTTATTCCTCAGAAAGAGTTAAGCTTTGATTCGGACAAAACCACTTCTGGGTGAGAAGGAGAGCTCTTAGTGAAGCCAAAAGAATATTAGAAAATGTCAGGACAACCCACAATCTTATCCATTTCCAGTCAAGATGATGAACTAGAAACCACCCCTAACTTTTCAAATTAACATTATAATGAACACAGGACAACATTTTGTCCTGCTAGCCCTGTTTATACACCAAAAGGGAACTGTGCACATCTGTGTTTGGTGTACATGTGTTACATGTGTGTAAACTCTGCTCTCCTGCACACACATGATGTGGATTCCTTTTACTTTACAAGAAAATTATGTCAATTTCTCAAATGAGTAAATCAACTATTTAAAGGAAGAGGGTATTACTTTATTAAGATAAAAGGCTACATCAAAACAAATTCAGTTCTATAGCATTACAGTGTAGGACTGCAACACATCAAACAATTATATTTACTGTTACACAATATTTTGGAACAAAAACCTTCCTAAATTGAGTGCATCCTTCAGTAGGAATTAGCCACAGGTATTAAAGCCAGAGGGAAAAAAAACATGTATGGGCCCCCTGTGACTTGTAACTAGGCACGTCCCAGATACTCACCACAAAATAGTAGCACTACGTGCAGTACAACATGCCTCTTTTTAATCCCTAAAGAGATTACATCTGAAACAATAACTTTTTAACCTGTTTCAGAAAGAACTTTATAATTTGCTATTGCCGACCTCATTATTTAGGTAAGTTTCTGATTTTACAGCTGTAACTGACAGCAATGAGTGAGGGTACCACTGGGTCCAAAGCCTGGAACCAGTTTGCTTAATTCAGGTACTTATTATGGTGGTAGAATTATCTTCCACAATTTGTAAACCATTCTCTAAGTAATGCTTCTTTCCTATTGCTGCTGTAAAATTTCATGCAACTTTAATAAAGTGTTTACCCATAGAGTACAGAGCTTTTACTGTTTCTTCTACAACTTCCATCAGGCTATTTTAAGATAGAAATAAATCATTACAAATCAGTTACATAGGCTTCTGCCAAAAACTGTCTTTTTCATTTGCAGCTTTCCAGAGAGTCTGGGTTCTCTACTAGGACACTAAATGGCCTGACAGCTCACCTGCCACCAGGGTCGTGGAAAACAACTGAGAGATAAGGAGCTTCACCAAGGCTGGTCAGAGAGAAGAAAAATGGAGAAACAATGAGTAACTTTAGGAGAAGGAACTGTGATGAACTGGTTTTGATGAAGAATTACAAAGTACTTTTTCCACAGATGAGAATTAATAAACAGAGCATTTCAATAAAGGCAAAAATGCTAAGATGGTACCTAGTATAATACTTAGAGGTCCCTAGGAAAGATCAGCCATACGTCAACAATCTAGTTAAACGACAATGCAAATAAAAATGACAGTCAGTTTCTCCAGCAATACTGAGTAAGCAGTTGCAAACACTGTGGACAGTGAATTAACTCCAGCAGACCTAAAGAGACTGTGTTTTAACCTCTTTCCATTTACACCAAAAACCTTGGGTGACACTTGTACAATCATACTCTCAACCAGATGCTGCAGTAACAAAATTCACATCTATCACTTCTTGAGTGCTGAAAGGTAACAAAATGACTATTATGATAATCACAGGAAGCTGAAGAGGAATTTATAATATGACCTCTAGCACTAGAGTGTGAATTTTAAATTCTAAGTAATCAACTACATTATTCATATCTAGTATCTAATTATCTGACTGGCACACTCTTGTTTTGGCAGATAGATTTCTAGAATGCACAAAAGCACAAGGGCAGAGACCATCAGCTATGAGCAGTGGAGGCACAGGAAATCAAGGATAAACGTGTAACAGACTTCAGGTACGAATTCCCTGAGCATGGATCCCTGATTTAGGGATCCAAGCATATTTATGTTGTGTGGGAAGCAGGAAACTGCCTGGATTTAGCAAAGCAGGAAGATGAATGGAGCAGGACATCACTAAATTCCAGATCCTGATGGTAATCTAGAGTCTTAACTCTGCACGAGAGCCAGGTACCTTTATGCATTCAAAATGCAGAGCCTTTAACTCCTAACAATGCCTTACAAGCATTCCTTCAAGAAACAGGCTGAAAATTGTCCAGCGCTTTCAAACGGGGTGAGGATATGAAGGTTCCTAGACAAGGAGAGGAGGAACAGCAGGAACAGGAGGGAAGAGGAACAGGAGCAAAGTCATTGACAATATCTAGGAAAGGATTATTTTCAATGGAATATTTACCCAGGCGGTGCAAGAAAATAGGGTCAGTGCTATCTTCAGCCAGAGAAGGTTTAAATACACATTTCTGTGTATTTAATTTCCTGGTCACCAACTTAGTGGAAAGGCAGAATGGAAAAGGGTTTCTTCTCTTGTTGAAACTAGGTGACTATGAAAATAAGAACTTGTGAAACCAAGAAGCCCTGGGAAAAAAAAGGCCATGTATCCTTGTGGGTAAAGCACTCCTATGAGAAGGGGAGTGCCACTGTTGTTTGCTGCTGTTTGCTCCTATATATACATTTTATACCAAAAGCTACCATGTAATGAGAATAATCTGAGAAACCTAAACTAGAAGCTGTAGACAACTTTGTAGCTGACATTCTAACTGTGAAGCAGGTAAGTACATTTGCACTTACCTTTCCATTCCAGTACATTTACCTTTCTCATTTGGAATAACACCAACAGGAAAACCACCATGGGAAAAACTCGGGTCTTTTCTGATTTTAGGCCATAAAGCTGCTAGCACTGGAAATAGCCAGCCTGGCTTGCTATCTCTGCAGCCACAGTAGAAGCACTGAGAAAGAAAGATGAGGTGGGATTTGGTGGGATTTGTTACGGTTCTAGTATTGTGTATGCACATCATGATTAGCTAGAAGAACCTACATTTTAGAGTGGGATTCAGAATCTTGGAGATTCTGACCCTTCTTTTTGGGGATGGATCTGAGAGAGGAAGGGGATAACAACCCAAAATACTCACTGGCTTCTAGGTGAACTGATTACATAATATTTGGCACACTAATTTATAATATCCTATGAAGAGAGTGACCCCTTTGCAAATGTGTTCCTTCCGCATTATTGTCTAAGATTCAATGACAATAAGGAGCAAAGCAGCTCAATTACTTTGGGTAACTGATGCAAGGCAAAGATAGTAAGCAGCTGCAATATAAGTCACTTCATCTGCCCTTTGGATTTACAGAAGACAATTTCACAACGATGTGACTACCTGGTGAGGACAGTTTTCTTTAAAAGCTTCTCTTTCCCTTTCTAAGGCTTCTAGAATTTTTAGCACTTTGACAAGAGCAAAATATTGAAGGGAAGTAACAGATAAAAAAGCAATACGAAAATAATATAGAAAAGCTCCACTTGATTATTTTCAGTGTTTGTGCCAAAAAACACATCCAAATGAAAGGGTGCAGAAAGTATCCATGCTGTCATAAGCATGCACTCAATGGTCTTAATTCTTATTACTTTGAGAGTTTTTGGTGAATGTTCATTCAAGTTGCAAATTAATTTCAACCTTCTATCCCTGAAAATAAGGAAATGTTTTCCCATTTTTGTCTGCCATCTAGTGTTAAGAGGCAGAATACTTGTGTTTGCAGAGCCTTATATATTTGCTAGCGCTACACAGCTTCTATGTCATATTATGCTGATGAAAATAGAAAACAGTGTTTTCCCTAAAGCTTGACTGAAAAAGTTAGATTTAAGCAAGTACCTCAGACACCATTATGTGCAGAATACTCTACCAATATATGTTAATTTGTCACAGTGCTTTGAAATACTTGGGTTTTTTAAAAAATTTGAGTCTATTAGGTGATAGTTCTGTATTTTCAGAATACCATCAGTAATCAATATGGCAACTAAAAATAAACTCCATATATATAATGCTATATAGAAATGCTATTCATATAATAGCTTTTTATCAGACATACAGTGAGAGTATATGCAAAACTATTTTCTCCAAATAAAAACCTTCCATATTTCATAGAGCAAGAGTGGGAATCCTAGACTGACAAATTTTGGAACCATTATTTCTGGTAAATATTCAGTTTTTATCAAACTGCCTTATAACCCATTATGACTGTCTCTCCAAACAGCAGTCGAAGACAAACATACAAATATGAATGTTAGAAATAATTAATGGCATTTAAAAGTATAGCATGCATATAAATGAATACAGTTAACTCAACTGAATTATTGACACCACAATACTTTGGCTGTAACATGACAAAAATCACGTACACCAAAGAACTTGCTTTCTTTAAAACAAGAAGGTTTACCACAACTGATGTGTAACTTGATTTACAGAAGTTTTCATCCTACCTACAAAAACATGTCTTAACAGGTATAATGAGAAAATGTTTTGAAAGCCTTTGATTTTTTTGAATTAAGTAACAGACATAGAACTCATTAAAATCAAACTACTTTTATTGTTGTCCTAAACTGAAAACAATCATGTTTCATGGGACCACTCTGAAAGAGCTTGAGTGCTGGGTATGCAACCTAACAGAGATCAGCAAAAACCCATCAATAATAACAATAACAGATTTCTCTCTTGATACTTCCCATGGAAAGTACTGAAATGTAAGTATTTTTCAAATAGCTAATGTACATCCTATTAAAATTAAATATATCTCAAAATTATTTAAATGAGATTATATCCATATTATGTGATAACAACTACAAACAGAGTTGGCCACCACCTGAATACCATATAGGGATTCATCTTTCTTATCTAAAAAGCAGGTATTTAGTCAAACAGGATGAACTCATCTTTGACTACTAAGAGAGCTTATAAAATTAGTCTATCTTTTAAATAAATTTGAGATAATTTCTTCTTAATGTCATGACTACAGTAAAGAGAATGCTAAACTGGCAAAATGTTTGAGAAGGTGTGGATGCAGAATTTGTGCCTGGGAATACATAAATTTATCTTTTCTTGTCCATTGTTTTTCAGTTCTTTTGGATTGTTTCATGGTTGTTTTGAGAAGCTGATGAATCATGTACCTCTGAACATGTCAGATCAGAAAGGTCTGCTTATCCTTGGGGACAGCGATGTGGTAAGAACACATGGCTCTGTGATTGGACCAGAAATGTGAAATCCTTGAATCTTCTCCTTAGCAAAGGTATGAATCAATACACCATTGTACATATCCCAGTGGTGAGACAAATGTCTGAACAGGCACAGGAGAGAATTTTACAATGAGATTATGGGATAAAGTGTGACTGTTTAGGAAGGACCCATGTGCAGCTAAAAGGGATCAGTTGCCTCCTACCCCCAATACCTTATTTGCCAGTCAAAGAGAGGCAGGATGTGCCCTGGCAGCATGAAGCTTATAATGTCCTAACTTCCTTCTTACTGAAGTTGTAGGTCTTGTTTTGCCTAAGCCTTTGTTGTTGTAAGAAAGCAAGTTACCCTGTTTAAAGCCAGCTCAGACTGTGGCTTCAGATGGGCCACTGCTTCTTCAGTCATCTGATGAGATCCAACTCAGTTCAGCACACTAGCAAATGCACTAGAGCCCTGGGGCTTACAGAAGGGCAAACACACCCAGGGAAGCCGCTTAAGCTAACACTGCTACACAGTCTAAAACTCTATGTACTGTGTTCTCTCGTAACAGTATTCAGGCCTTTACATGCAGTAACTCATACATCAAGAGGCAGTGAAACCTCCCTGCTTAGCCTATCTGCTTAGGGCAGACCCCACGACTGTTTGAACTATGTGGTTCAAAAACGAGCTTAAGCATATATAATGAAATCCTGTGATAAATTAAAAAATAGTAAATAAATCTTAAAAACACAAGTATACCACCACTAGATAATACAACTGGATGTGTCGTAATCTACAAACAAGGCAGTCAGACCATACCTGCAGAACAGGACAGAAAGCAGCAGCTCTGAAACATTTAGGAGGGAACAGATGAGCACCTGGGTATGAACTCCCACTGACCTGTGCAAAAGGATCCTAATAATATATGGCTCATGTGCTATTTGTGGCCACTGAGTACTTCACCAAGGAAGTGACATGCCTTGAGTGTAAAATTGGCATTGCATCGGGTTAATGTGACAAGGTTTTGGTGGGAAAGACTCCCTTGTCATGTTAACCCAATGCAATGGGGTGGCTTCTACAAAAAAAACATCAGAAGCTGCCCCTGTGTTGGAAGGTGTCAATTCCAGTGGGCTCCAAGATCATCCACTGTCACTGGCCAAAGCTGAGCCCATCAGCAATGGTGATAGTGCCCCTGTGATAACATATTAAGAAAGAGTAAAAGCTTCTGGGCACCAGCAGCTGGGAGAGAGGGGTGAGAATATGTGAGAGGAACAACTTTGAAGGCATTCAGGTCAGTGAAGAAGGAGGGGGAGGAGGTGCTCCAGGTGTCAGAGCAGAGATTCTCCTACAGGTGCTGGCAGACCCCATGCCAGAGGAAGCAGGTGCCTGAAGGAGGCTGTTACCCCATGGGAAGTCTGCACTGGCTCTTGGCAGGCTCTTGGCAGAATCTGTGGCCCCATGGAGAGAGGAGTCCATGCTGGAGCAGGTTTGCTGTCAGGACTTGTGACCCTGCATGGGATCCACACTGGAGCAGGGACCCACACTGGAGCAGGCTGCTCCTGAAGGACTGACCCTGTGGAAGGGACCCTTGCTGGAGCAGTTTGTGAAAATTGCAGCCTGTGGGAAGGACTAGCACTGGAGAAACTCGTGGAAGACTGTCTCCTGTGGGAGGGACCCCACGCTAGAGCAGGGGAAGAGTTGAGAAGTCCTCCCACTGAGGAAGAAGGGGCAGCAGATACAATATGTGTTGAACTGACTGCAGGTCCCATTCTCCGTCCCCCTGCTCTGCTGTATGGGGAGCAGGGAGAGAATTTAGGAAGGAAGTTGAACCCGGAGAGAAGGAAGGAAAGTTTTAAGACCTGATTTTATTTCTCATTACCCTACTCTGATTTGATTGGTAATAAATTCAACTAATTTCCCCAAGCCGAGTCTGTTCTGCCCACGATAGTAAATGGTGAGTGATCTCTCCTCATCCTTATCTCAATTCACAAGCCGTTTGTTCTATTTTCTCTCCCCTGATCAGTTGAGGAAGGGAGTGACAGAGTGACTTTGGTGGGCACCCAGCATCCAGACAGGGATGTCCGGCTCTAGGGGATGTAGAGAATTTAACCTGTTAAATTTATAAAAAATACATGATAAAAATTACAACATGTAAGGAATATAAATTTTCCTTTGGGGAATAAAATGCAAGGTAAGAAAATGAATTTTACTTCTTTATTTGTGAGAAAGAACAGAAGAAGACAACTGGGATCTGAAACTACAAGTGTGACGGGACCCTCCTAACCCTCATGGTAAGGCCTCCATTGTTCCACCTGAGTACACAATGCATCCATCCTCTCTTGCTATTTTCACCTGAAGTTTCCGCAACTTTGTTAAAACCGTGTTTCAGATGGGCTATGCAGGCAGGAATCTCAGGGCCTGATGCCGCTCTGAAGCCTGGCTGGGGAAGACCAATGTGCCCCCTAACTCTGTCCAACCCATGAAAAACATGTCTGTCATCGTTCCCCAAGCATTAAGCAGGAGATAGATGCGGGGGCATACTCCCGAGGCACCTGCACCGAGCAGCTGCAGAGGCTGAGTAGGGGCCCTTCTCCTCTTCCCAGCTTCTTGCTCCCAGTGCCTCCACAGTGTGCGGCACCAAGAGCCCAGTGCTGCCAGCACTGCGGGGCACAACCTGCTCTGCTGTGCCCAACCTGAAAGTCAAACATGTCCTGGGCTGCACCAAAGCAGGGGATTCTGCCCCTCTGCTCTGCTCTGGTGAGACCCCGCCTGCAGTGCCACATCCAGCTCTGGGGTCCTCAACATAAGAAGGACATGGACGTCTTGGAGCAAGGCCCGAGGAAGGCCATGAAACTGGTAAGGGAACCGCCGCACCTCCCCTGCAAAGGCAGGCTGAGAAAGCAGGGGCTGTTCAGCATGGAGGTTGTGTGGAGACCTCAAAGCACCTTCCAGTACCTGAAGGGGACCTACACAGAAGCCAGAGAGGACAGGAACTGTAGTGAAAGNCCAGCAGCTGGGAGAGAGGGGTGAGAATATGTGAGAGGAACAACTTTGAAGGCATTCAGGTCAGTGAAGAAGGAGGGGGAGGAGGTGCTCCAGGTGTCAGAGCAGAGATTCTCCTACAGGTGCTGGCAGACCCCATGCCAGAGGAAGCAGGTGCCTGAAGGAGGCTGTTACCCCATGGGAAGTCTGCACTGGCTCTTGGCAGGCTCTTGGCAGAATCTGTGGCCCCATGGAGAGAGGAGTCCATGCTGGAGCAGGTTTGCTGTCAGGACTTGTGACCCTGCATGGGATCCACACTGGAGCAGGGACCCACACTGGAGCAGGCTGCTCCTGAAGGACTGACCCTGTGGAAGGGACCCTTGCTGGAGCAGTTTGTGAAAATTGCAGCCTGTGGGAAGGACTAGCACTGGAGAAACTCGTGGAAGACTGTCTCCTGTGGGAGGGACCCCACGCTAGAGCAGGGGAAGAGTTGAGAAGTCCTCCCACTGAGGAAGAAGGGGCAGCAGATACAATATGTGTTGAACTGACTGCAGGTCCCATTCTCCGTCCCCCTGCTCTGCTGTATGGGGAGCAGGGAGAGAATTTAGGAAGGAAGTTGAACCCGGAGAGAAGGAAGGAAAGTTTTAAGACTTGATTTTATTTCTCATTACCCTACTCTGATTTGATTGGTAATAAATTCAACTAATTTCCCCAAGCCGAGTCTGTTCTGCCCACGATAGTAAATGGTGAGTGATCTCTCCTCATCCTTATCTCAATTCACAAGCCGTTTGTTCTATTTTCTCTCCCCTGATCAGTTGAGGAAGGGAGTGACAGAGTGACTTTGGTGGGCACCCAGCATCCAGACAGGGATGTCCGGCTCTAGGGGATGTAGAGAATTTAACCTGTTAAATTTATAAAAAATACATGATAAAAATTACAACATGTAAGGAATATAAATTTTCCTTTGGGGAATAAAATGCAAGGTAAGAAAATGAATTTTACTTCTTTATTTGTGAGAAAGAACAGAAGAAGACAACTGGGATCTGAAACTACAAGTGTGACGGGACCCTCCTAACCCTCATGGTAAGGCCTCCATTGTTCCACCTGAGTACACAATGCATCCATCCTCTCTTGCTATTTTCACCTGAAGTTTCCGCAACTTTGTTAAAACCGTGTTTCAGATGGGCTATGCAGGCAGGAATCTCAGGGCCTGATGCCGCTCTGAAGCCTGGCTGGGGAAGACCAATGTGCCCCCTAACTCTGTCCAACCCATGAAAAACATGTCTGTCATCGTTCCCCAAGCATTAAGCAGGAGATAGATGCGGGGGCATACTCCCGAGGCACCTGCACCGAGCAGCTGCAGAGGCTGAGTAGGGGCCCTTCTCCTCTTCCCAGCTTCTTGCTCCCAGTGCCTCCACAGTGTGCGGCACCAAGAGCCCAGTGCTGCCAGCACTGCGGGGCACAACCTGCTCTGCTGTGCCCAACCTGAAAGTCAAACATGTCCTGGGCTGCACCAAAGCAGGGGATTCTGCCCCTCTGCTCTGCTCTGGTGAGACCCCGCCTGCAGTGCCACATCCAGCTCTGGGGTCCTCAACATAAGAAGGACATGGACGTCTTGGAGCAAGGCCCGAGGAAGGCCATGAAACTGGTAAGGGAACCGCCGCACCTCCCCTGCAAAGGCAGGCTGAGAAAGCAGGGGCTGTTCAGCATGGAGGTTGTGTGGAGACCTCAAAGCACCTTCCAGTACCTGAAGGGGACCTACACAGAAGCCAGAGAGGACAGGAACTGTAGTGAAAGGACAGTGAATAATGGGTACAAATTGAAAGATGGGAAATGTAGGTACGATGTTAGGAAGAAATTCTTTACTGTGAGGGTGGTAAGGCACCAGAACAGGTTACCCCGGGATGTGGGTGACCTGACCCTAGCAGTGCTCGAAGCCCGGCTGGATGGGGCCTTGAGCAGCCTGGTCTGGTCTGGTCTGTGGGAGGGAAGTTAGGACCGGATAATCTCTACTCTCCATTCCAACCCCCCCGCCACCCCGTCAGCGCACAACAGACCGAGAAAGGACCGCCC
>VZTH01002007.1:3415-22572 GCA_013397815.1 Aleadryas rufinucha
GGGTCCCGGCGCTGCCGCCGCACGGGGGTCCCGGCGCTGCCCCTCACGGGGGTCCCGGCGCTGCCCCTCACGGGGGTCCCGGCGCTGCCCGGCCCGGGCGGCCCCAGGTGCGGTGCATCCGTCCTTGTGCCGGCAGCGGCGGTGAGCAGGGGCCTGGCTCCCCTTCGCTGCCGCTCCCCCGCCTCTCCCGAAGTGTCTCTGCTTCCCGTAGACGTTCCTGTGAAATTCACGGCCTTGGTTTTCCTCATCTGGCTCTGCAGAAGGGGGGCAAAGCCTCGAGAAGGAGGTTCAGGAGGGCTGGAGGCGCTGCAGCGGCGGTGCTGCCCGTGCCCCCCGGTCCCATCCCCAGCCCCGCGAGCACGGCTCCGAGGCGTCAGGAGGGGTGTCCAGCCACTGGTTTCTGTTGCAGTGATGGATGTTTACGTCTCCTTGCAAAAGTCAGCACTAGTAGTTTGGAGAAGGATTTTCTGAATGGAAGGAAGAGGGATTTGTTGGCCTTAGACTTTGTATTTCTCTGATCCAGCAGCAGGAACTGCTTACTGGGATTAGGTGGGTGACTCTCAGTGGGGCTAAGCTCAGTGCTTACACTCCATCCCTACTCCCAAGGTGCTTTCCTGACCTGGGGGAGCTCCCTTGAGGCTCAGTGATCAGTTCCTGTGTTGTCTGTCTCATTTTGCCACACTGTGAGTGCAGCCTTTGTGTCACAGGAGGCCCAGCTCTGTGAGACCCTGCTTGGTGTAAATCCATCAAAAACGTGGAGCTGCTTCTCCAGACTGAGCCTTGTTCCTGTGCTGCATCTGTCCCTCAGTGCAAGGCATGATCAGCACCCTGCAGAAGGATGTGGCCTGGCGCAAGGAAAACAAGCTGTTCGTTTCAACATTTATATGTAATTTATTTTGAACAGGAAAATATGAAACTTTGTCTTTTGACATTAAATTGAGGCAGATTGTTGCAATACATTATAGACATATTTGCATAGTTACCTTACCCTCCCCCTCTATCACGTTTTCCATTAGCTTAGAAAACAGGATTGATTATGCTCCCAATAATGCAAGGAAATATTTCTTGATGTACTGGCACTAAAAGGCCCTGGGCTTTCTCCTCTGCTTTGTTTTGTATATTGTGGAATTGGGCTTGCCAACATCTGTTAGGAGTTACAAACTTCTTAGAAGAGAATTATTTTTCTGTACTTTTTATGGCATGATTACGGGCAGGTGTAGGGGAGGAATCCTCTGTGGGTAGGCAGGAAGCTGTTCTGATTCTTGAGATGCTGAAATACTGGAGTTACAGTGATAACATGAATCAAATGCATTATTGTCAGTCACAGTCATGGGTGTCTTATCAAAATACACAGAATATGTGCACATTATTCAGTGGTGTTCATGCAGGTGTGAGGTTTGCATCCTGTGTCTGCCCGAATGCAGGACCTCTCGATTCAGCACCAGGAGCCCCTGCCTGGCACGTCAGGAGTGTGTTTGGGTGAGGAGGGGGAGAAAGGCAGCTCGGCTCTGCTGTGTTTTGGGTTTTCTGCACAGGGCAAGACAAACTTCCAGGGTTTCTTCCTTCCTTTGCAAAGAAGGAAAATGTAAGCATCTTTCCTCCAAATTTACAGACGTAGACAGGCTTTTCATTCATTTGCTGAGTGCTTGAATTCATTTTAGGAAAGATGAAACAGCAAGTTGAGGGGATGCTAATCTGTATTGAAAACAAGGGAAATCAGGGCAAACCAGTCTGCTCTGGTCTGCTCTTGTTTATTGTTATAAATGCTGCTTTAACCAAAATCTGCTTTTGTGTGTACAATTCTGTGGGCCCGGAGTGACTGGCAAGCAGAGTTTTGTGAATTAACCAGTGCCTGGCTCACGGAATAGATCCCTGGAGCTCCTGCCAGTCCTGCCCTGTGCTCCAGTGAGCCCTCAGCTGCTGCAGGGCTGTCCTGGGGCTGCCCCCAGGCTTCAGCTGCTGCACAAGAAGCTGTTGCTGGTACCTGTGAGACCAGAGCGCACTGACAGAGAGCACGGGGAGAGCTCTCAGCAGAGCCTGCACATGGTACTAGTTACTGTATTTTTCAGAACTTGGGGTGAGCAGGATAAAATTAGACTGCAGTAGCACAAAGAGCCTGGAAATTAGTGGAATTCCCTGTGATTTCAGACATAGTCAGAGCTTTGGAAAATAAAATTCTCTCTGTTTTTCCTACGGAAATATTCACTTCCAGTTTTATGTGTTGTGTTTTCATGGTGCTTTAAGTGTGTTACAATGTGAAATCACGGGAAGGCCAGCACAGCACTGGAACAGTTGTGAGCATGGTTGGAGGAGTCTGACTGCCCAAACCATTTACATCTAGACTGGTTTAAAACTGTCAGATGTAATAAAAAGTATTAATCCTTTATAAACTTGTGGCCATGTAAGTGGTTATTGTGGTAGAGTGCCCATCCCTGGAAGTGTTCAAGGCATGACTGGATGTGGCACTCAGTGTTCTGGGCTGGTGAAAAGGTGGAGATCACAGGCTGGACTCAATGATCTCAGAGATCTCTCCAACATGAGTGATCCTGTGGTTCTGTGATTCCGATGTGCTTTAAAGAAAGAAGCCTTTTATTATGGGGATTTTGTTTTAGGCTCTCCATTTGCAGTTCATGAGGTATGATGGCTTTCAGTTAAGAAAGTGTGTAAAAACTGAAAGTCAGTAGTAATGTTCTATTTTCCCTTTAATTAAAAGGCATTAAGTTAAAGCAAATATTCCCTCCTTCTGTTGATTTTTCTCCACAGTGTTTGAAATCTGCAGAATCAGAGACCTGCAAAAGCAGTGGCTGCAGGTACCAGCTCTGGTTTTCCTCGTGGCTTGTTAGGAAATCACTTACAGTAACGGGATGTTTAGTGAGGTGTTCCCTGTGTTGTGCTGGCTGTGCCCCCCAGGGATGTACCCGTGCTGGGCAGAGGGTGCAGCTCCTTTCCACAGCTGCTGTGTGTGGGGCAGATTCCCCCAGGAGCTGGGGGCTGAGCCAGGCTGGAGCCGTGCCCTGCAGCACAAGGTGTGCTGTTTTGTGTTTCCCGTAGCAGAAACCTGCAGTGGCTGTGATGTGCAGGTTCTCAGAGTGAGTGCGGTGGGCTCTGCACGGGGCTGGTGCCCAGGGACAGGGCAGGGAATGGCCCAGTGCCACCGGTGTTACCTGGCTGGAAGGAGCTGCTGGAGGTGTCCAGGTGATCCACGGCCCTTCCTCACCTAACACAGTGTTTGTGTTGGCAGGATGGGTAAATACACCCTTGGTCACAGCACCAACTTCTGGTTCACCTTCTGAAAATGCTTTCTTGTTAGAGCAGCCGATCTAAAACTTTGGAGAGTTGTGTGTTCTTGGGAAGGCTGAGTTGTGAGGTTCTTTTCAGGGATAGTGCCTCCTTAGCAGGTGTGTGTTCATAGAGGGGAGGAAGCTGCCTGTTGATTTTGGGGGATTTGGCTGGTTCTGATAGTGCTGGTGCTGAGGAGGGGTGGTGCTGCGGGGATTTTCTGTCACCAGTACGTGTGCGTGTTATGGTCTGCTGAAAAGGTCCAAGAAATTGTTTGGAAGGATGAACTTAGGTGGATTTTGGGGCTGTTAAGGACAGCACTAGGGATTTTTTTCCTGGATGTTGTGTGTTTCTCCAGACTATTAAGTACAGACTAAATAGAGATGATTTGTGTTCATTAATTACAAGTGATCAAGTCCATGGCTCAGTGTAGCTCAACAGCCTGAGTGCACAGCTTACAGTGGCATTGTTCCCTGTCCTCTGTGGCTTATTTGACCCCTTAAGGAGCCATCGGGCTGCATTAGGGTGAGGGAGGGTGTGTGGAGCCCACCTGGGTGTGGGCTGTTCCCAGGGCACTTCCAGCCTCCTTGGCTGGTGCTTCCTGTGTCAGTGGTGACGGGAGCTGAGCTGGGGCAGTGACTGTCCCTGTGCTGCACTGGGGGAGCTCAGAGCAGGACGTGTTCAGAGTTTGAAGCCAGTTATATTTAAGCTTTGTGCTCTAATTTCTGTTTCTAATTCAAATAGCTCTACAGGAAACCATTTGTCAGTATTTCTTTTTTCTGAAATAAAATCAAAGTCAATGAAGGTAAAATTTCAGCTCTTCCCCCCCCCAATGTTCAGATTAATGGGTATTTGTAGAGAAGTAAAGTAGATTCTCTTTAGTCACTCAGCACTGGCACTGCATTCTGTGAGGGGAAATAAAATGTTCCCACATGTCACAGTGCACAAAGAAAAGAGCTGAGAAATAAAAAACCCCAAAATAACAGTGCTAATATTTCCTTTTTGTATGGTTTCTTATTTTAAATGATAGTATAAAAAGCAGTTTTGCTTCTAGGTGACCTTGTTGTAGTGGCTGTTGTGGCAGGAAGCTCCAGAAGTGTGTAATGTGATGTTTCTCTGGCATGGGAGCACACAGAACTAGATCTATGACACAGTTTCTTTAAGAGGCTCTTCTCAAGTGTTTTAGCACTCAGTGGTATCGAGCTTTGCTGCTGCTGCTGTCAGCACAGAGACTTGAAAATTCAAATAAAAAGTACTAGCAATAGTGAAATTTTACATTAAATGTATCTATATCATCCACCAATGACTTCCAACAATGTATTGTAAAAATAACATCTGACAGTGAAAACAAAGCTTGAGTCATAAATGCTGTTTATTCTGCTTTTCCAGGGGTAGAACGAGCACATTGGAGTGCCTCACGCTCTTGTAAGGCACTGCAGCCAAACTGCCAGGGAATCACAAATTGGAATGGAAATGACCTGGATTGCCCCATGGAGCTGCTGCTGTGGGTGGCTTTGCAGGCAGAGTCTCTGCCCTTGTCCTGGAAGGGCCATCCTGGGAGCAGCGCTCGGTGCCGCGGCTCCCGGAGCCCTCAGGGACCTGCTGCTCCTCCTCTGGGGTCTTTGGTCTGATCCTGAGTGCCAGGACCATCTCCTTTCTTCATTAAGAGTCAGCCATTCTCTTAGGAAAGACCCAGCCAGTGTCCATAGGGATCCTGGGCCATGGTACCACGAGAATTGGGCTTGAACCCACACCAAAGCACGGCTTATACAGAGAGGGAGTCACCCCATGGCATCAGGACAGGACAGGGTGTCAGAGGCCCTTTCCCTGCCAGGGCCAGGCTGGGTTGGGCACACTGCACTCAGTGGTGCACTCAGAACTGCTGGACAAAAGTGCTCTGGGTTGGGGTCCTTCAATATCACTCATCTTGCATTTTAAATCTGGGCATTGGAGCTTTTCCCAGCACACGGTGGTGTCAGGTGGCTGCAGAGGGCAGGGGAGGGTGCCCTCCCAGAGCCCCCAGCATGGGAGGTGCCTTTTGAAGCGTTTTGCAGCTGTAAAGCTGATTGTAATTCCTTGGAATCCTTCTTTTACCTTCTCTTAAATTCTCTCTCTCTCTGATAATCTTTTGTAATGCACAAACATTACACCGTGGCATTTCCATTGAGCTGTTGCTGTCTGTCAGAATACACCTTTATCCACAATTCTGGTCAAAATTGGTTAAAACTTGTAGTAGCAATTCAAGTTTTTATGGATAGGGAATTCCAAGGTCACGCTTTAAAATACAAGTGGCATAAATGTTCCTGTATTTGTTTGCTTTTAAGAACTATAAATCCTGAGTAAAACGATTGTTTCTGAAGAGTGGCATCCCAGCAGTGGCAGAGAGGTTCAGAGAGGGCAGGGGGAGTGGGTGTGAGTCTGGGAAGTGACTCGTTTGTGACCCCTGAAGAATTTGGGTACAGCAGGAAACAAAGTGCCCAGTGTTCCCACAGCAGCAGGGACATCTCGGGGCTGTGCAGTCCCTCTGAATCTTCTCTTTCTGGGAGAAGATGGATTTCAGGTCTGGTTGTTACCTCTGAGTGTTGGGCAGGGACAGGTAACGTGGGGCTCACAGGTGCTTCAGGCATGTTTGAGGCTGAGATTCGTCACTGGGGGTGTTTGTGGGGGGACCCCAAAGTTACCCATGTCCTTGGGGGCCACAGGGCCACTGCTGGTTCCTCCTTGGCCCGTCCTCTCCTGTGACAGAGCAGGGGACACGTGTGGAACAACTGCTGCTGCTCACCTGCTCCGGGGTTTTGCCTCCCCTCAGGTCCCAGGATGCATTTTTTTCTTGCAGGTGTCAGCCTTGGAAGGTTTTTGGTCTTTAATGAGCCCATTTTTAAAATAAAGACTCTTTTCTTAGAATTCTGTCTTACATTTTTCTGCTCCTTTTGATTGCTTTGACATTCAGGTTGTAGAAAATTTATCACAAAATAGAGGTTTAGTTTCATTCTGGAAAAAGGAACAGGTGAACTTAAGCACTTTGTTTTACAGATAACTAATGGGAAGATGAATGTAGAGAAGATGAAATAAAGCGTTTGCCATTGTCTCTTGTGGAATGTTTTTCAGGGTGGTTTCTGATGTGTCACAAGATTTTAACCCATCTTTAAAGCTGTACATTTCAATGTGAAAAAGCTTATAACAGTTCTCTCTTGTAGCTTCCAATAAAGGCTTGCCAGCAGAATACCCACACCAAAGTCAGCACGGAGCACAACAAGGAATGTCTCATCAACATTTCCAAGTACAAGTTTTCCCTGGTCATCAGTGGTCTCACCAATATCTTAAAAAATGTTAATAACATGGTAAGTTTTCTAATTTTGCATTGTTTGGTGATTTTTTTCAAATAGTTATGTATTTGTGTTGTACAGTCTGCAGAGAATTACTTGAAATTTAGTCAAATTGATGCTTGCCTTTTGCACTTCATTATTTTCTGTTCTAAAGTTCACCAGCAGCAGCCATCAGAGCCGTGTTCCACAGAAAGGCTTTGGGATTTTGGGGCAGGGAAAGGATTTAAAACTTGGGCTGTTTGAATTTTCTGGGCTGTTTGGGTGTTTTACTGTGTGTCTATGTATATAAAGTATATGTATTTTTTAACAACCAAATGAATTTTAGTCAGAACCTTTGCCATGAGAAAAGTTTAGTTCATTGAGTTTTGAATCCATGTGATTTGGGATTGTTTGGAGTCTCCCCAAACAGGTAGCAGAACTGGCCAGACTCTGCCAGTACTTCTTTTTATGGTTTTAGAGAGATTCTTTGGCCTGAGCCCTTGGCTGTTGATTGTACAGGGATGTGCATCTGCTGGAACTGCAGAGGACTGATAAAATGAGAAAATAGGTTGCCCTGCTGATAGGGATTTTAGGCTGCTTAAAGCTACCTGTAATCCCTTTGGAGAGAGAATTTATTTTAATTAAACTCTACAGGCATGAGGGAACATGTTGATGTGCAAGATGATTGGCTGATAAATGAGAAAACGCTACAGTTAAAAGAAGTTTCTCTGTGTGATACACAGATTTTGAGAGGAAAGACCTAGCTAAAAGTGTCAATTAAAAAGCCAACATTTGCCCTGAGGAGCAAGTCTGAATGTTTGTCATGTGTGATGGTCTGAGCTGCTGTGGGAATCAGCAATAATTCAGAAGGATTTCTGTAGCTGAAACAAACCAGTCCAGGAGACTGTCAGTTGTAATGGTCTTGGTTTCAGAAGGAGTTCCAGCTGAAACCTGGGCTTAGGTGAGCCACCCCTCCCTTGGGTAAAATAAACTTCTCTGGGTGACTCCCACAGGTGCTCTGTCTGTGGGCAGTTGTACCAATGTATTTTTGGCTGAGTCTTCCCTGCTTTATTTTGCTGTGTTAATATTGCTGGAGCCAGTGCCTGTTCTTGGCACAGAGCTGGGTGCTGGCTGAAACACCCGAGGGAATCCTGCCTTCCTCCCCTGTCTGCAGTGGGGCATCTTTTGGGAGGGTCTCCTGTGTTTCTTCCTGTGGTCTGGGCTAAATTTTGCAACAGTAATAAGCTTGTTGATAGGGATTTGTTGCAACATCCGTTCTATTAAGCCACTGGCAGTGAAATACGTAATTGGAAAAGAGTCAGCAGTAATTGATACCAAAATAGGTTCTGAAAAGGTGGAACCTGCATTTTGAGCAGCCGATGGGCTCGATGGAGGTGAGGGGCTGCAGGGCATCTCCAGTCTTGCTTTGCAGGGGCTCTTTGTTCCTTATGACGTTTGACATTGCAGACTGGACAAAGATATTTCTTTAGTGATAAGGTTTTAATTCCTATTTTAATCTGATTTTTGCTGGCTTTATGTCTAAACTCCAAACCAGAGCAGTAATGGAGCCATAATTTGCTGTGCCACTTTGCTGCTTCACTTTCGTGTGTTACAAGTCAAATATCTGTGTCTCAGATGAATCCATATCCTTTCTACTTCTAGAGAATATTTGGAGAAACTGCTGAAAAGAATTTATATCTATCTCAGCTGATTATCTTGGATACACTGGAAAAATGTCTGGCAGGGGTGAGTAGGCTTGCATAAGCAGTTGCTAACTTGGAATCCAATGGGTTGGAGAATACAAGTCAAATGCTTGTGTATCTGTTGTTACTGGTACTAGACTTAAAACTCATCAGATTTAGAGCAAAGTAGGGTTAATGCCATTTAAAAAATACTAAAACTTCCTATGAATGCAAGTAGTTGATGTAATTGATGCATTAACAATTTGTAGGGTGCTTTTTATTGCCTAAAATTAGTGATCTTTTTTCATGTTAAAAGAAGCAGTTAGTTCAGTACAAATTTTTCAGAGTGTGCTTGGTTCTCTGCACACAGTGCTGAGTTTTCTCTGAATGTCTTAAAACTTTCATTTGTTGAAGTAATTTTCCATGTGCTCTTATATACCACAGAAACTTCTCTGCCACTGCTCTAGAGATGATTTCTGCAGGTGTTTCCTAGATTACATTAGTTAACCACGTCCAAATGTCCACTGGGAGTCCAGGCCTAAGGTTTCCAGTCAGAGCTGCTGCGAGGCAGTTTGCTGGTCCCTTTGGGAGGAGAGTGGTGCTGGTTGTACAACTTGCTGTGCTGAGCTGGAATCGCAAAGCCAAACTTCACTGAGAGCGAGATTTGCCGTGCTTTATTCTTTTAACAAGAACACGATTTTAGTTTTAAGCTGTGTTCAATTTCCAGTTTGTACAGCTGAGGAAAATACCTCTTTTTGGCACTTCTTGTCTTTGATGCATTGAGTCAAAAAACCAGTTTTAACTTCAGAATTTAGTTATTTTTAAATACTTCTATGTATATTGTTTGAAACAGTGGTTTTCCTGATAGATGATGATATTTAAATAGCCAAAAATTGTGCTGCTTCTTGCTCTGTCACTTCAAATGAGAGAAGTTTGAGGCAGAATATGTTAAATCAGAGTGAGCCAAAGCCCTATACAAAGCGTGTTGTGTTCTGTGGTATCTTCAGATGGATTTCTTGCTCAATGTTTCATCAAGTTCTCATGGCAACAGGACTCAGGTCAACTAAGTGGGAGTCTCTGAAACTTCCCAATTCCCTATGGAAAATTCATTGGTAGAATTTTAGGAAGCTTTAGTGCTGACCCTTCTGTTAAAACTTGCTCTTAGTAGAGCAAAGTTTCACTTTGAATTCTTTTGTAAATAGTTTCCTTATGTCTCACACTGTGCAAACTGGCAAAAATTAGATTTTTCTTTTGCAGAGAACTTAAGCCATTTTTGACTCGTGTAGAGCAATTCCCGGCAGGAGCGAGGGAGAAGCACCTTTCTTTGGTTCATTTTTAAATACAAAATACTCGCTGTCAAAATATGGCCACCAAGCCCCTACCCACAGAGAAGTGAGGGTGGGCTTTGCCCTTCAGCCCTCAGTGGGAGCCGAGGCAGTCAGTGCTGTCGTGATCCTCACCACAGGGCAGCAGGGTGCATTGATAGAGCAAAGTGTGTGCTGCTTCACAGCGTGGTTGGATGTTCCGCTTGATGCCCGATGGGGTCGGTGAGCCTCGTGTCCTGGGGGTGCTTTGGTTGCAGCGGGGCGTCGCTCGGAGGGGAGGGAGCCGCTCCGTGCAGGTCGGGAGCCTGGGTCCCGAGCGGAGTTTGGGGGAACGCCTTTTGTTTGTAGCAACCGAAGGACACCATGCGCCTGGACGAGACCATGCTGGTGAAGCAGCTGCTGCCCGAGATCTGCCACTTCATCCACACGTACCGCGAGGGCAACCAGCACGCGGCCGAGCTGCGCAGCTCCGCCTCGGGGGTGCTCTTCTCGCTCAGCTGCAACAACTTCAACGCCGTCTTCAGCCGCATCTCCACCAGGTACTGCACTGCTGCAGCACCCCGGGGAGGGACAGCATCTACACTGCTGCAGCACCCCGGGGAGGGACAGCATCTACACTGCTGCAGCACCCCGGGGAGGGACAGCATCTACACTGCTGCAGCACCCCGGGGAGGGACAGCATCTACACTGCTGCAGCACCCCGGGGAGGGACAGCATCTACACTGCTGCAGCACCCCGGGGAGGGACAGCATCTACACTGCTGCAGCACCCCGGGGAGGGACAGCATCTACACTGCTGCAGCACCCCGGGGAGGGACAGCATCTACACTGCTGCAGCACCCCGGGGAGGGACAGCATCTACACTGCTGCAGCACCCCGGGGAGGGACAGCATCTACACTGCTGCAGCACCCCGGGGAGGGACAGCATCTACACTGCTGCAGCACCCCGGGGAGGGACAGCATCTACACTGCTGCAGCACCCCGGGGAGGGACAGCATCTACACTGCTGCAGCACCCCGGGGAGGGACAGCATCTACACTGCTGCAGCACCCCGGGGAGGGACAGCATCTACACTGCTGCAGCACCCCGGGGAGGGACAGCATCTACACTGCTGCAGCACCCCGGGGAGGGACAGCATCTACACTGCTGCAGCACCCCGGGGAGGGACAGCATCTACACTGCTGCAGCACCCCGGGGAGGGACAGCATCTACACTGCTGCAGCACCCCGGGGAGGGACAGCATCTACACTGCTGCAGCACCCCGGGGAGGGACAGCATCTACACTGCTGCAGCACCCCGGGGAGGGACAGCATCTACACTGCTGCAGCACCCCGGGGAGGGACAGCATCTACACTGCTGCAGCACCCCGGGGAGGGACAGCATCTACACTGCTGCAGCACCCCGGGGAGGGACAGCATCTACACTGCTGCAGCACCCCGGGGAGGGACAGCATCTACACTGCTGCAGCACCCCGGGGAGGGACAGCATCTACACTGCTGCAGCACCCCGGGGAGGGACAGCATCTACACTGCTGCAGCACCCCGGGGAGGGACAGCATCTACACTGCTGCAGCACCCCGGGGAGGGACAGCATCTACACTGCTGCAGCACCCCGGGGAGGGACAGCATCTACACTGCTGCAGCACCCCGGGGAGGGACAGCATCTACACTGCTGCAGCACCCCGGGGAGGGACAGCATCTACACTGCTGCAGCACCCCGGGGAGGGACAGCATCTACACTGCTGCAGCACCCCGGGGAGGGACAGCATCTACACTGCTGCAGCACCCCGGGGAGGGACAGCATCTACACTGCTGCAGCACCCCGGGGAGGGACAGCATCTACACTGCTGCAGCACCCCGGGGAGGGACAGCATCTACACTGCTGCAGCACCCCGGGGAGGGACAGCATCTACACTGCTGCAGCACCCCGGGGAGGGACAGCATCTACACTGCTGCAGCACCCCGGGGAGGGACAGCATCTACACTGCTGCAGCACCCCGGGGAGGGACAGCATCTACACTGCTGCAGCACCCCGGGGAGGGACAGCATCTACACTGCTGCAGCACCCCGGGGAGGGACAGCATCTACACTGCTGCAGCACCCCGGGGAGGGACAGCATCTACACTGCTGCAGCACCCCGGGGAGGGACAGCATCTACACTGCTGCAGCACCCCGGGGAGGGACAGCATCTACACTGCTGCAGCACCCCGGGGAGGGACAGCATCTACACTGCTGCAGCACCCCGGGGAGGGACAGCATCTACACTGCTGCAGCACCCCGGGGAGGGACAGCATCTACACTGCTGCAGCACCCCGGGGAGGGACAGCATCTACACTGCTGCAGCACCCCGGGGAGGGACAGCATCTACACTGCTGCAGCACCCCGGGGAGGGACAGCATCTACACTGCTGCAGCACCCCGGGGAGGGACAGCATCTACACTGCTGCAGCACCCCGGGGAGGGACAGCATCTACACTGCTGCAGCACCCCGGGGAGGGACAGCATCTGCACTGCTGCGTGCATCACCCTGGGGAGGGACAGCATCTGCACTGCTGCGTGCATCACCCTGGGGAGGGACAGCATCTGCACTGCTGCGTGCATCACCCTGGGGAGGGACAGCATCTGCACTGCTGCGTGCATCACCCTGGGGAGGGACAGCATCTGCACTGCTGCGTGCATCACCCTGGGGAGGGACAGCATCTGCACTGCTGCGTGCATCACCCTGGGGAGGGACAGCATCTGCACTGCTGCGTGCATCACCCTGGGGAGGGACAGCATCTGCACTGCTGCGTGCATCACCCTGGGGAGGGACAGCATCTGCACTGCTGCGTGCATCACCCTGGGGAGGGACAGCATCTGCACTGCTGCGTGCATCACCCTGGGGAGGGACAGCATCTGCACTGCTGCGTGCATCACCCTGGGGAGGGACAGCATCTGCACTGCTGCGTGCATCACCCTGGGGAGGGACAGCATCTGCACTGCTGCGTGCATCACCCTGGGGAGGGACAGCATCTGCACTGCTGCGTGCATCACCCTGGGGAGGGACAGCATCTGCACTGCTGCGTGCATCACCCTGGGGAGGGACAGCATCTGCACTGCTGCGTGCATCACCCTGGGGAGGGACAGCATCTGCACTGCTGCGTGCATCACCCTGGGGAGGGACAGCATCTGCACTGCTGCGTGCATCACCCTGGGGAGGGACAGCATCTGCACTGCTGCGTGCATCACCCTGGGGAGGGACAGCATCTGCACTGCTGCGTGCATCACCCTGGGGAGGGACAGCATCTGCACTGCTGCGTGCATCACCCTGGGGAGGGACAGCATCTGCACTGCTGCGTGCATCACCCTGGGGAGGGACAGCATCTGCACTGCTGCGTGCATCACCCTGGGGAGGGACAGCATCTGCACTGCTGCGTGCATCACCCTGGGGAGGGACAGCATCTGCACTGCTGCGTGCATCACCCTGGGGAGGGACAGCATCTGCACTGCTGCGTGCATCACCCTGGGGAGGGACAGCATCTGCACTGCTGCGTGCATCACCCTGGGGAGGGACAGCATCTGCACTGCTGCGTGCATCACCCTGGGGAGGGACAGCATCTGCACTGCTGCGTGCATCACCCTGGGGAGGGACAGCATCTGCACTGCTGCGTGCATCACCCTGGGGAGGGACAGCATCTGCACTGCTGCGTGCATCACCCTGGGGAGGGACAGCATCTGCACTGCTGCTGCAGCCTCTGTGTGCCACCAGCTGTGGGCTGTTCAGAGGAGCCCATGCTTTAAATGCTCTTTAGCAGAACAGTTGTCAGAGGAATGCCCTCAACCTTTCACAGTTTTACTTGGGTTTCGGGTTATGAAGTGGACCTGTTTCATCCCCATCCTGGGTTACTGCTGGCTGCATTTATTGCTTCTTTAATCTGCTTTCAAAAGTACAAGTGAAAATAGTGAATGAAAATAATACAGCAGGAAAAGTTGAATAAGTTCTTGTGGGTGCAAGGTGTCTTGGAAAAAAAAGGATGCTGAAGCTAGTGGTTGTATCCATTTAGTTACAAATTTAGAATGAAAACTGGTGATTGTCCACAGCTCTGCTGGAGCCCCGTGGTTGTTTTCCTGCTAGGAAGCTTTTATGTTAAATCTGTCTTATGCCTGAAGGGGACAAACAGCTGGGCTGTTTGTTAGTTGTTGGAAAAGACCCATTTGTCTTCTGACTGACTTGAGTTTCACAGCACATTTACTGTAAAAAATGACTGGATTTTCTGCTTTTCTAAGTAAGAAGAGAGACAGGCCCAAAATTTCCACCTATTCTTTGCTCTTTTTGCTCTGTTCCAGATCCTTCTGATGCTTCAGCATTTGTCAGTCCACTAGAGTGGTGTGCTAAGCTTTTTATTACTGAAATACTTTGATGTTTTTTGAAAGGTGCTTAAAGCAGCTTAGCTCTTGTCACACAGTGTTACAGGTGACATCATTCTTGATTTATTAGAAGTGGAGCTTGGGCAGCCTTACATGGTCACATAGCAGTGAGGGAGCCAATTTAATTGAAACAAAGATTTATATTTTCCTTATATATTTATATATTTCTTTGGAAAATGTTTGTGTTTTAGAAATCAGTCTAAAATGATTGAGTAATTTGAAATTTAAAGTTTGTTCCCAAACTCCAGAGCCCTCCCCCACCATCCCTTTGAGCTGGAGCAGGGTGCTTTTCCCCTAACCTGTTTTCCCTTGCAGATGGCTTGTGCAGCAATAGTTAAATGTTTGACCAATTGTTGCTGGTCTCCACAGGGGTCAGCCTGCTGCCAGTCAGCACTGCTGATCCCTGACCTGGGTTTCCTGTTTAGGCATATTTCTGGGCCTTGCACAGCAGCTGGGGGATTTTTGGCATGAAAAGCACAGCAGTGGGGACCTTCCCATTCCCAGTGAGGGCTGTTAAGTTTCCCTGGCGCTGAAGACATGAAGAACTGCTTTTGTGTCTAGTACTAGAAATCACATTCCACGTCTGAAACACATCTGTAGCCTTGGAAGGAGCCGTGGCAGTCCCGAGTTTGTGGGAACAGATGCTTTAGTGATCAGTGGCTGGGAGATGCTGGGTGAATTCTGTGAGACATGAGGGTGAAAAGATGCTGTTGTGTTTAAACTGGTGTGATTAAACTTCATCCTGTGTGCTCAGGCCAGAGAAACGTGGACCAAGAATGGTTGTAGCTCACTCCAGTGAGACCCAGTACCATCGGTCACTGCTGTACTGAGACCTTACCTGGGGCAGGACCTGCTGTGAAGGGGCAGTAGCTTAAAGGTGTCAGGAGTCCATGACTTTAATGTTTGGTTGAAAAGGTGACACCTTTGGCTGTCCCTCCTGCCACAGGAGGGTGGGTAACAGGAGGATTTAGGCAAATCTTGGTCACAGTCAATCCCCAGAAGGTACTGGCACCTTGTAAGACTCATCCCTGGTTTTCTAGCTCCATTTTCAGTATGAGGATGGCATAAGACCATTAACTCTGTAATATTAACTCTCCTGTGCTCAAGTTCTGTCTTTTATTTCTAAATCTGGAAAAGTTTATCTGAGATGATGGCACATTCCCCTGCTATTGAAGTGTACAGACTCACGGGTGTGTTCATACCTGTCTGACAGGATCTGATGGAGAAGTTTATTTACTTTGTGTATTTTTAGATTGCAGGAACTGACTGTTTGTTCAGAAGATAATGCTGATGTTCATGATATTGAACTTCTGCAGTACATCAGTGTGGATTGTTCAAAACTCAAGCGACTCTTACAAGGTATGATCTGAGCCTGTGTTCTGAAATACTTCTGTTTGAATCTGCTTGGTCAGAGATGACACAGTGCAATTGTGTGTCTGGGGTTTACTGCTCTGTTTTACTCCAAACAGTCATATATTTACTGAAGTATTTAAAAACATTGGTTTGAAAATTGCTCTGCACTTTTAATGTCTTTTATAACCCGTGTTGCTCTTTAGAACAAATTTCTGTTCTAAATGCAGAAATGTTTTATCTTTGCAGAGACTGTATTCAAGTTTAAAGCCCTTAAGAAAGTAGCTCAGTTAGCTGTTATCAACAGTCTTGAGAAGGTAAGTGTTCAATACTTCTGTTTCACTGCTTATTTGCAGACTTTCTCCTGGTTTAGGAATGGTTGCAATTCAGTAATTTACTATAAAATAAAAATTGCTGCCTCCCTTTGATGCAAATATGTTTTGCAAGAACTTTTGAGTGATTAGAATTAAGAATAAAACCTCTCTTTGTTTAAATGCATAATTCAGTAAAACTATTGAAGCTCTGGAATGTAAAGGTGTTTTCCATTATCTGCAGGCATTTTGGAACTGGGTGGAAAACTATCCTGATGAATTCACAAAGCTGTACCAAACCCCCCAGACTGACATGGCTGGTAAGGCATAACACATGACAGTGTTCAAGGTCGGTTTCTCAGACATCCCCAAATGCATTCACTTGCATTTTGTGCCCTCTTTGCTCCTCGTGCAGCCTGCAAATAAACAAATTTCTGTCAGCCTTTGTCAGGGCAGGCAAGGGTATGTTCCTGTCTCTTTTCTCTCCTGGCTCCCCTGTTAAAGAGATTCATTTTGTGCTTCACAACACAAAGAAAATAAACCCCCAAAGATGGAGACTCTTTAAATGTATATTTTTCATCTTGATACAGGGTAAAAACTTAGAGAACATCACCTTTACTTGTGTCTAGTGAAAAAGAGAGGAGAATTTATATTTTCAGGTAAACCATGTCTTTAACTGGGTTGAGACCATTTGATCCCCAGTAGCATGTCAGTAATGTGCAAACCAGAACTTCCCTTCTGTGTAGGTGGAACTGTCCCTCTGCTCTTTTATACCTGTGCTTTACCTCTTCATAGTTAAAGCTGGTACTGAACTTGGGCTTGTGTTTTATGCAGATTGTGCCGAGAAGTTGTTTGATTTAGTGGATGGCTTTGCTGAAAGCACAAAACGTAAAGCAGCAGTGTGGCCACTGCAGATCATCCTCCTGGTCCTGTGTCCAGAGATAATCCAAGATATAGCAAAGGATGTGGTAGAGGAAACTAAAATGAACAAGGTAAGAAAAGTATCTGAACTCTGACTCTGGTTTCTAGAGGATGCTTGGTTTTGCTGATTCTGTACTTCAGGGATATTTAATTTTGTCTTTCCTCCTTAAAGAGCACACTGCAATTCCATATGTAAATTTATGCACTCTTTTTAAGTTCTCACCTTACATATGTTATTTCACTGTCAGTAATTCATACAGATAGTTTGTCCCAAACAATGTTATTTCAGAACTTTTCCATCTCCTTGGAGATTTGAATCTCTGTGCTGTGATTTCCTCAGCCTCCACTCGCAGCACACGGCTGTGTTGAGGTTCTGGGGTCTGCAGGGGGCTGTGAGCCCTACAGCTGCAGCCCCTGCTGGGTTTGATGTGGCTGAGAGTGAACAGCCCCCTCTTGTGCCATTCTGATTGCCCTGAGTCAGTGGAAGGGAATGTCCTTAATAATGATAGGGTTTCTCCAGAGTGCTGCATCCAGTTGGTTTTTGCCATCACAGTGTCTGCTCATAGCTATTCCTGGTTTGAATTCTGCAGAAGCTGTTCCTGGACAATCTCAGGAAGGCCCTGGCAGGACACAGTGGGAGCAGGCAGCTGACTGAAAGTGCTGCTATTGCTTGTGTTAAACTGTGCAAAGCATCTACCTACATCAACTGGGAAGATAATTCCGTCATTTTCCTGCTGGTGCAGTCCATGGTAGTAGATCTTAAGGTAAAAATGTCTGTTTCCTAATTGCAGTGAAGAAAATTGAATTTTGAAATAATGAAGTGAGCTTTGAATTTCTTCTTAATTGAATACCAGTGGTTTTCAATGGGAAGTTTTGTATTGAAAGTAGCCAAGAATAATCATGGTATCTGATTTATATATTTATATTTTTCTGAATTATATAGAATTTGCTGTTTAACCCAAGCAAACCTTTTTCAAGAGGCAATCAGAATGCAGATGTAGACCTGATGATTGACTGCTTGGTTTCCTGCTTCCGCATAAATCCTCACAATAACCAACACTTCAAGGTAAGAACACTGCTTATGGTAAGTCATTCTCTGCATACTATTGACGACCTGTCAGTTATAAAAGCTGTGCTAACAGCAGCTTGGAGCTCATAAATGAGTTCAACTGTATAAATATCCCTTAGTAATAAATCCCTGCATGTTTTGATAAATCTTTTCACAGCTGATTAGGCTTCTCTCGTTCAGATTTGACAGCTTTGTCAATTTAATAAAAAGGCTCCAGAATGTTATTCAGGGTGATAAGAAAGATGGCAAAGACAAAGATGTTCCTAAGTGGCTTTATGTATTTTTATTGTAGATCTGCTTGGCACAGAACTCCCCATCAACATTTCATTACGTGCTGGTAAATTCACTCCACCGAATCATCACAAACGTAAGTTGTGGCAGTATTTCATCAGCCCAGTGGTCTGGGGCTTCTATTCAGATCAATATCTGCTTAGTAAATACGATTTGGATAGCAGACCAAATGTTGTTGCTTGTATCCATGCAGCAAGAGTTGCTTGCTGCTGAGGAAGGACGTGCAGCTCTGTTCCTGCTGTCCACCAGGGCATTCCCAGTGTGAGAGCTTGGGTTCCAGTACAACCCTCTTATGTAGAATGGCAAATGAATCTCATGGTCTCTGGTGTTATGATAAATATTGATGCCTGAAATCACTCTCAGGGACATGCACCTCCTTCTGCTACTTGCAGTCTATTGACCTGGGGTAGAGCTGGCCCCGTGGTTTTCTTCAGGGATTTGGTGCAGTGGGGTTTAAATAGTGTGAAATGGTAGTAAGTGCTGGGTGATGAAAATATTTTGAAAGTCTGTGCAGTGGCTCATCTTGAATTGTTATTGTACTTCATCAGTAAAATACAGCTTTAATTTTGACACTGTTCAGAAATATTTTCCTGACCAGTGTGAAAATAGAAGCAGTGAGTGTTGAGCAACCAGCAATCACTTAATGTATATAGCATTTTCTATTTATTTTATCCCAGCATTGTAATGAAAACACTATATTTGAAAAAAAAATAAAAAGCTTTAGGGGAGAAAATGCTGCAGTAGATGTGGTGGGGTAATACAGCTTTTGAGATATTATCAAGTACTTAAAATACCAATTTTCCATTTTGTTCAGTGTATCACAGGGAATTGAGTGCACATTGTTTTGAAGTATTCCTTCTAGCTTCCAGCATCCTGAAATGCACCACTCCCTTCTGCACCTGTGAGTGCAGAGCATCTCAGGGTTGGTGCCTGCTCAGGAGGCAGAGCGATGTAGTGAGCAGCTAGGCCAGAATCGTTGCTTCAATTGCAGCTCATTTAAATGTTAGGAGTTTGATGGGGGGCGTGCAGAGCGATGCCAGGCTCACGAGCTCGGAGTGAGGGTTGGTCACACTGCAGCCCCAGTGGCCACAGAGCCGGGGCTCGGGGTGAGGGTTGGTCACACTGCTGCAGCCCCAGTGGCCGCAGAGCCGGGGCTCGGGGCTCGGGTCGGTCACTCTGCAGCCCTGGTGGCCGCAGAGCCGGGGCTCGGGGCTCGGGTC